>CM021102.1:472646292-472783627 GCA_007115665.2 Sequoiadendron giganteum | reverse complement strand
TTTACCCTTTTTTCTTCACAATTAAATAATTTTCATTAATTATTTTAATTGTCCCTTTGCCTTTTCCTCCAAATTTAAATAAAATATTTTATTTAAATCACTTTCCATTTTCCCACAAAGTAAATAATTAAAAATAATTATTTACTATCATGGCCCCACCTCTTTTGAATTAAGTTAATTTTTAATTCAAAAAGTCAACTTTCCCTCCTAAATCAAATAATCTTAAATTCTTATTTGATTTTCCAGCAATCTCTCTTGATTTGATTATTCTAAAATTAAATTATAGCCCTCCATTTCAAATTTTAACCTAATTCTGCCCTAACCCTAGTTGCTAGTTGTCGCATTCAATCTCAACCTACCATCTTAGGGCATTTTTCAACTATTAATCTTGGCTATTTATCCACAACATGGACTTCTATAAAAGGGAAATGTGAACCTGATTTTGTCACTTCATGCTTGCAAATTTTTGAGTACACTTGCAATTGCTTAGTTGAATCCTTCAATATTTTGTTGTCTTTGTCATAGGTCATAGTTGCTCCCTAAAATATGAGGGAAAATACTATTTACAACAAAATGGAGAGGGCAAATGAAGATGAATCATGGAGTGCATGAAGGTTTTTGGTGAGATTGTTCATAGGTTTATGATTTTATGTTCCATTGTGCTTCATTGTTAGCTAGGGTTTGGTTTGTTTATGTTGTTTAATGCTAACTTGAATTTTTCCTTAGCTACATAACCCATAATATGTTAGTAGTCAATATAAGCCAAAATAAATTAGAACATTGATTTAATCCATTGATTTCCCCATAACAATTTCTTGCATATTAACCACCCCTTTATCTCCCCACCCCACTAGACAAGTGAAAAATATAAACCAAACCTCTTTGCATAGAAACAATTATGAATACTTGTTTGCATATATTTCTTTATTTAGGTCATGTGGAAATTATCTTGGGGGGATTTATATTTCCTTTCAATTTCTACAAGATAAACTCATTGGCTATCTAATATGAGATATATGAAACTTACATCCAAGGGTTTTTGAAATTAATTCTTCACAACATCCTATATTACAAGGTTTGTCATCATTTGTGGTTGTCTCATAGGTTTACAATTATATTTAAATTATATGTGATGTGTAAAAAAATCTAGGTTGTGACCTTTTATTTTATAATAATCTCATACAAAGGTTGTTTGATGGCATTGTAGTATATGTTGGCATATGTCTGGAGAGATCGTTAGCATATGGCTTGAAAGTGTTGTCATTGATGGCAACACTTAGTGAAAAATGACTGTGTCAAAATCATTGTAGGTACTCTTAGAAATAATCTTGTCATTGCAAATAAATATAGAGAAAAGTTTAAGATCAGTTCAGTAAAACTTGATGAGCCGACTCAAGGACAAAAGAGTGGAAATGATAGGAGAGGTCTTGGATATGAAAAGGGTGAAAGTTCCAGATCAAGACAAAAAAAATTCAAGCAGAACAAAAATGGAAGACATCCGATAAGACAACCTAATGCACAAAAATTTAATGGGTACTATTTTTCCTGTAATAAGTTTGGTCATATGATTGCTCAGTGTAGAAGTAATATGAATTCAAAAGTCTCATCATTCTCTGGTCAGTGTTTCAATTGTAAAAAGTTTGGTCATAAATCAATTGAGTGCAAAAATGTATCAAGTTACCTTGTTGCTAGAAGAAAGGTTGAATGCTAAACATGTGGGAAATTTGGACATATTTCTAATCAATGCAGATCTAGAAGAAGTCATTGGAATGATTGGCCAAGACAAGAAAGCATTGTGTGTTACAACTGCAACAAGTATGGTCATATTGCAAGATTCTACAGAAACAAAAATTTAGACAAAAAAGGTCTAGTATATAGAGGAAAAAATATAGAGAAAAATGATAAAGGGAAAGAAAAATTAACTATAGATGAAATCGGAGATCAGATGAAGAAGACATGGGTAAGGAAAAATTATTTTGATGCTAGAAATGGTTCCATATCGGAACATGTCTCCAGTAACTCTTTCGATAATTGATTTCAGGCCACTGGCCTAGGGGGAGTATTTCAAAGAAAACCCTTCATCCCTTAACTATGGATGGTACCAGAACAAAGAAAATTGTCAAGAAGGTGCACTTATGGTGTACAAAAGCTTTCAATAACATTAGCAAAGAGAACTTAGACAGTTCATAAGTCCGCAAAATATTTTTTTGTCGTTTGGGAAAATAGAGTCTTTGGAAAACTTAGGGAAAATGCATTTATTGCACATGTGTGAGCTATAAAATTATAGTCGGAGCCGTCATTTGTCACTTTGCATCGAAGAGGAGAAGAAGGAGAGCACTCGATAGGAGAATTGCAAAGCAGTAAAATCAATTCATTAGCAAATCTTGAGATCTATCAGGTATTTCAAATTATTCTCAAAATCTTCATACAATTGAGTGGTCGCGAACCCTAAACACGAAAAGGAAAAATGGAAAAAATCAAAGGCTCGATCACTCTAGATAAATATCATAGTGCAAAGATTAGGTCTATGAGGAATTTGTTACTTCCTGATGAATTAAAGAAATTGAGCAAAGGTAAGCATGGAAATTTGGATTTGTAGAGTGAGTTTCCATACTTTGAGAATGCAGAATTTGTGAAATTCATATTAAGCAGATTGCATGATGATGTTTTAACTTTGGACAAACCTTACATCATTTAAAAAGAGGCAATTGAGAACTTAATTGGATTTTGTAAAGTCGAAGATGTTCCCAGGAAGAAATCTATCTGAAACAAAGAGGTCGAAACCCTAACCAAAATAATTAGAGATCAAAGAGCTCTGATGATTGCAACAATCAAGAATCCTATTACGAAGTACACTGCACATGAAATAACATATAAAATCTTCTACAAAAATTGAGAAGGAGCTACATTGGCTGGCGTAGTATACATTGCTCACAAAATGATAATTGAAGGTCAAGAATTTGACCTATGTGGATTATTAAAGGATCAACTCACGGAGAATGTTCAACTGAAAAAGGAATCAGGTTACCCATTCAGGTTTGGCACTTCAATCATATGTCTGGTAATGTATTTCTTGAATTGCTTGCCAAAAATCGATAATGTAGTATGGAAATCAAACAAACCGGTATGCAATCTGATATAATCTTATTCTAAGAGCTTGGCTAACTGGGATTTAGAATTTGAAAATTTCTTTAAGAATGTGCTTGAAAAGTGTGGATCAGTCAATATTTCCCCTCCAGTAAGAACAATGGAAGTTGGTTCCTCTTCCGGTAGCATTGATAAAGGACAAAAAAGAGGAAAGGATTTTGGTTGAATACAACCCTCTGGAAAGCAAAGTTCCTAGGATTGAGGGAAAAGGACAAGAAAAAGAAATTGTGGACTTTCCGAATGAAGAATCTGATGAAGAAACCGAGAATCCACCAGGAAATGAATCTGGACAAGAAAAAGGTAGTGAGGAAGACGAAGATATAACAAAAGAAAAGCTACAACAACTTATTCAAGGTGTAGGTGGCATGCCAAAAATTAAAAGGTTATGGTCAATCAGACCATCATATGATCAAGACTTGATTCTGGAAGTTCTAAATAATCATATTGAGAACTATAAGATAAGATTGGAAAGTATGAAGGATATTCTACTTGAAGAAATGATCAAGTGCAACAAAGAATCAATGAGCTCCGATGGCAAAGGAAAATAAGAAGGTGAAGTTGTCTCTCACCTAAATGAACAATTCAGACTATCTCTCTAAAAACTAAAGAAGAAAATGAATGAGTTAAGGCAATGCATAAACTCAGCCACATGCATCTACAACTATTGTATCCATTGGCCCCATGCAGTGAGCAATTACAAAGAGAAGTTGGATTAGATTGAAATTAAATTGAATGGCATTGGAAAAATCTTTGACATATCTCAAGATCCGGATGGCATCATTAGGAAAAGAATTTGGGAGTTACAATTAGAACACAAAAAAAATCAACTCTCCAAGAATCTTCTTGTGGATACTTTTTGGAAGGTAAAGGATCTATCTAAATGTAGGTTGGAGCAGATGATGGAAATATTGAAGAAGCAATTACAATTCCTGAATCTCTCATTAAGATTATAAACAAGACTTCCAAAAACAATAGCTTGATCATTATTATTGGAATTACAATAGATGGTTGGAAGAAGTTCCTTTGGAAAGTGAAGAAAAACCATAAGATAATATTTTAAAGGTAGCAGTTAATTGTTTTCAATTTTTTGAAATTTTGATCAAAGGAGGAAAACAGTAGGTATATATGTGTTAAAATTTTGAAGCCTTGAGGATTTTGAACACATGTTTTGTCTTTATTTTGTCAATATCACTTTTTGTCTTTTTGGCATATGGCATCCATTCTTTGTCATTGATGTCAAAGGGGGAGAGAATGAAGTGAAAAATTCCCTAAGGGGGAGAAAATGCGCATGACATACAGAGGGAGAAAAGAATGCAGTGCCTTATAAATCTCAGGGGGAGAAAGTGTAGTGAAAAGTTTGGTAGCGTACCTATAATGATTCTGACACTTAGTCATTTTTCACTAAGTGTTGCCATCAATTAAAAAAGGGGAGATTGTTGGCATATGGCTGGAGAGATCGTTAGCATATGGCTTGAAAGTGTTGTCATTGATGGAAACCCAACCAACCTATCTGAATGTGCAGTACAATTTTGGTTCCTACCGACAGAGCAGAAAGAAGAATAGGGAATTCGGTTACAGGAATAAAAGTTGATCTAAACACCTTACCAGATAGATATTTTGGGTTGTGGATCTCTAAGGTAGATTTTTTGATGCTTGCAGTATCTTGGTTTTGATGCACACTCACTGGTACATAATCTAGAAGATCCGGTGAACTAATTTGTTGACTATCTATGCTAGAAGGCCGACCCAACAAAGATAATAATTGTGGATGTATAAGATATAATTAATTATAAGTATCTATGCTCAATTAAGTATTATTTGGGTCCTCTCTTTGTCTTAGCCAACTTTGGAGGATGCACATAATGATTTAGTGCTGGATCTGGCCGACAAGTTGAAGGTAACTTAATATTTTATAAAGGCGACTGATGGACGAATAAATCCTTGATTACGGATATATAAGAGATTGGTTTTATCATTTTAGAGTGTGAATAAGTGTCAATAGGTTTGGATACGTGTGTGTATGTGTGTAGAAGTGCGAATTATGAGATTCAATAGTGTATTAGTGTGAACTTGATTATAAGCAATGCGAAGAGCAGGAAAAAGCAGAACAAAGCAGAGCGAAGTGTAGAATCAAAAAGCAGATCCAAAATCAGATCTATGAGCTTCACCAAAACTATAGTTAGGCATAGATAGATGCTACTATCTCAGTTCGCCCTTCAGATGGTTTTAATCTGAATTTTGTATGATAGTGAGCCTTTCTTTTGAGCAGTGAGCTCTAGGCAGTGTGCCTGAATGCAAGTGCATTCCTTTTGTAAACAATTATATTTGAGTACTCAAATTGTGGATTAAACTCCACCATGGTTTTTCTCCTAACAGGGTTTCCACGCAAAAATCTATGTTATGGTGTTATGAAAATTTACTTTGAATGCATACATCTTTTCTATAGAATGAAGCTTAAGATATGCTGAACACTGATTCATCCCCCCTCTCAGTGTTCCTTTGAGTCCAACAATATGATTATCAGTTCATTTATTTTTGTAGGTTCATCCAACTATAGGAGTTATCTCAAGTTGTTTTGATAATACTAGCATTGGATTTTTACACAATATATTAAAAATATAGTTGTGAAGTAGTAGCTTATGGAATGTGTGGATGTATGATGTGTACCTTTCATCCATTTTTGTAGGAAAAATACTACAAAATGGATAGGACAAACATCTCAAGTGGTTATCCACTTTTTGGTCAACACTAAAATTATTTTGTATAGTATTTGAAAGGAAAATATACTCATGTTACTTGTTTCTATCACAATGATTCTCCCTATATTCATTAATGTTTAAGTTGAGTATTGGTCATTATCCTCAAGATCTAACCACATTGGTTATTATTGGTTAATGGAAGGTTGTGCTAGTGGGTACAATACTAGTTTCACAATCACATTCCGATTGGAAATGATCATGTTCCTTAACTTGCAACTAGTGAAGGCATCAATTGTTGTTAACCATAGTCTTCCTCGGATAAAATGTCCACCTAGGTTTACGTTTTATGGTACGACCATGCAATCAACTAGATATTCCTAGGAATCAAGTATTATGACCAAATATTTGATAACTCTTTTTAGTTTGATAATTGAATAATTTACTAATTGTAGCACCATGGGAGTTAGAAAAAGATTAATAAGTTATAAAAATTAAATTGTTTCCTTGGTCATAACATTAATGAATACACCCATATCAATTATAGTGTTATGTATGAGTATGCCATTAATATGAACATCTGCAATAGTGGTTTACACTTTTTGGGACATCATGATTTTTGTTGAAATCACATATTTTTAGAAAATATAATAATTTAAGCCTTGAAAAGTTCCATTCAAAGGATTATAATTGAAGATTATTTGATAAAACCACTTTAGATCAAACCCCCTTGGATAGAACCCCGCTAGTTTTAAACCATACCTATAACAGAGTCTCCTTTACACCTATCAAAATGCTGATAAAAAACAACTTTTGATTTACCTTATGGGTGATCAAATGAATTTGTTTAAAATTTATTATTTTTAAGCATGTATTACTTATTATAAGCTTCCCCAAAAGTATAATTTTAAATATATTTAATTTTATTATTATATTTATTTTTTATTTCTTATGAATGTAGGTTTTTCACCGAAAATCAAGCTCTCTGTTCTACACATATGGAAAAATAGTAGACTATCAATTTTTTTTCTAAAAAACATAATCTGGCTAGGTATTGATTTCCTTGATCCAATAAAAAAATAAAAATTGAATTTCGATACATACAAAAAAAGTTATGTTGTTTATGGTTTGCCTATGTCTAAATTATAATTGGTTTGGCTTCAAAACTTGATTAAGAAAAAAATATTCAATAAAACACTATGAAACCAAATGAATATTCTAGATATCATAGTTACAAAGCTAATTTCAAAAAAATATAATTTTATCCTTCATAGAAAAAAAATTATGTTGTTTATGGTGAGCATCACTCTTTAAAAATGGTGTTTATTACTAAAAACTAGTTTTTGAAGGAGGTCGAAAAAGAAATGAAATTTCATTCAATTTTTTTTAAAACATATTTAGAATCTACAGACAAAATTTCACAAATCACTAGTTTGCATCATCTTCAAATTCCTCATGGTTTATCAACTATAGGTACTCGAAAGTGAAGATTTAATTAAAAAAAATCAGTTCAATGTCTAGTTTAGCCAAAAATTGTAAACCAATATTTTTGTAGCACCATGGGAGTTAGAAAAAGATTAAAAAGTTATAAAAATTAAATTGTTTCCTTGGTCATAACATTAATGAATATACCCATATCAATTATAGTGTTATGTATGAGTATGCCATTAATATGAACATCTACAACTAGACTGTCAGGGTCTACATATTTAGGGATAACAATATTACCAAGAATTACGTGTATAAGCTATCCGATGTCTTGGGTAGTTTACATGTCTTTACAATTTTACCCTAGTTTGTTCAGATATGATTCCCTAAAAGTATTGGTGTAGATTGAATTTTTCTTAATTGGCTAAAACAAGAGAGTTTTGATATAAAAATGTTTAATTACCTTCAAAATTCAAATTTAGGTTTAGATTCCTACTTATACATTGTCAACCTCTATGAAAATGGAGGATTATGGTTCATGACTCAATTTGGGATGGGTTGGGATTAGGGTTTGGTGTTTTATTGTATGTGTGGGGGTTAGTTTTTTGGTTGGAGTCTCCATTGGGAGCTCCATAATGATTGAAGTGATTGGATTAGGAATCCCCTTACCTAATTAGATCTATACATTTCTCACCTCAACCACATAGGTCAAGTATTGGAGTACCTCACTAGTAAATTTTAATTAAATCAACTTATTTTTTGGGTTAGTTGTAGGTTGAGCTGGAAACTAATTAGATCTAGGTGGTGTAATAATATTAATACTTGGAATGATGGCTAACTATTGTGGTAAAGGTTTTGGATGCTACTAGAAGCTAGTACTAAAGTTATACCATACTTGATTTTCCATCCATTGTTGTTGCATTGCATTATGTGGTGCTTTCCACAATTGATTATGAGTTTGTGATGGATATGGCTATTGTTTTCATCCTACTTATTGAGGTATCCAATTGGTTAATATTAGGTTTTTCTAAGGTAATTCAATGGTGTATTATACCAATTGGTAGAATTTGAAAATGATCTAAGAAATGAAGTACTATAAGATAAAATATTATGAGACACACCTTATCATGCTGGTAATTGTCTATGTTGTGCCATGCAATTTTTTTCTAGATTCATTTTCCACCACATTGAATTCATGTCTCTTGTGCTTGTATTATGCAAAACCAACCACCCACTTGCATTTACAATTGACTCTATTCCACTAAAAATGAGGGTAGAACTCAACCAATGTCACCTTCACTTCCTCCTATTTTTTATTTTTATGTAGTGTGAATAGTTGAGTCACCATGTGGTTTATACCGTCATGCTTCATATCCTTCAAGATGTTACTAAGCTCTACTCTAGAAACTCTTGCAACAATATTTGTGGTCCCTAGAGCTCATAGCTTGTAGGTCTTCTTCATTGCATGTATGTACTGTGATCAAAAGGATAAGGACACAAGTCCTCAATAAAGTAGGTCTTCTTTGTTCCTGTTACTTGCATTTTGGAGATTTGTCATTGAAAGGTTTGGATTTTCAACGCTGAAGTACCCATAGGTGATGGTAATGCATTTGTGTTTGTTTGAGTTTGTGCAACGTTTACACATGGATTAGTGTGCTAATAATTCATAGTTAATGCAAAAGCATGGGTGTTGCATTGAATGTGTTGAAGTGATGTTATAGTGGAGGTTGATTTTATTGTTGCAAATTTGATGTGAATATGAGATTTTAATCGATTTGTTGTTGAGGTGGTTGTGAATTTGTGTTTTGACTTGACTCGAAAAAGGTTCCCAATTGAATTAGAGGTACGTTCATACTTTGTACAGTATTGGTTGCATTTTCTTGTGGTCCTGAAAATGAAATGAATTTTCTTCATGTTTTAGTAGGTGGATTTTGATTGTTGGTGTTTTGACTCGTCGATGTGGTATTGGTTTGTGGTGTTGTAGTTTGTGATGAATTGGAAAATGGATTGGTTGATTATAGACTTGTAGTATGAGATGTATGTGAAAATGGATTTATAGTTTGTGGACCCATAGTCTGAGATGTTAGTGATGTATTGAAAAGTGGATTCATGATCTTTTTGCCAAATATTGGTGTAGGAGGTGTATTGACTATTGTTGCATTGTGTGAGGTTCCTCCCATGGGCATACTTGTGTGTAATTATGATAATCTAGCATGTTGAGGTGGGGTTGTACCATTAAGGACACCCTATTCTTGCTGTGTAATGTATGGTGGATGTTCTAATAGTATAGTGACATCAAAACTAGAATGAAGTCTAGCCCTATTTTGTGTGAGTGACAAAAAGTATCTATTGGGTCTACAACTATGAGCCCCTCTATAATTTTCAATATCCAAGGATGTTGTGAGGCATTGCAAATTTAGTCTTGGGTTAATCCTTGTTCCACCTCGTTTAAGGTGTAATTGTTAAAATGTGACACAATCTGAGGTTGTGACCTTTTTGGTTCATTTGAAGATGACCCAAAACACATGGTGCTAGTAGGATTGAAGTTAGGGTCAGCTGAGTGATCCATGACTTTTATTTTCCTTTGTGACCTAATGAGGACCATATAAGACTTGAGACTATTTTTGTTTTTTAAATTTTTTTTGGTTGTATGCAAGCTAGGAATAAAAGGAAATTATGCTATATTTTTGGGTTTTTGGATATTAGGATGCAAAATGACAAGAAGATTATAATATATTTTTTGGATTTTTTGGATTTTGACTTTGGATTGTGTAAAGGATACTAGACAAACAATGATGGACCCAGGTAATAGATCGGAATATCAGGACCTCAAGAAGGAAAAAAGCTAGGATGATGATTGGATAAAAGTGAGCCTAAAATAAAATTGTGAGTTTAAAGCTCAATTTGTGGATAATATAGATACAAATTATGAGGTCAAGACACTGCAATAAATGACTCTGGTCTGATCAATATTTGGTAAGTTTCCTGATTTCAATGGACAAAGATGACTATGTATGATTTTTTTTGACAAGTGCTAAGATAAGGTATGCAATCCATGCTAGGAAAATTAGAAAAGTGTTGAAAGAAAAGTACAAACTGGACAAGTCTTTGGTCTGTATGTGAGGTCATTGTCTGAATTAGGACTGTAAATTGTATCCTTTGGAGTTGACCCTAAATTTTTAGCACAGACAGGTGGAGTGCTAAAGTTCATAGATGCAGTGTTCTATCTTTTTGGCAATTATGGCCCATAAACTAAAAAATATGGTTTAGGACTTGATAGTTTTAGTTCAGTCTCCGACAAATGTAGTTTACCAAATTTTTACCTAAAATCTAAGATTTTTAAGTGATTTTTTGTTTTGGACAATTTCAATCAGGACAAAAAACACAACACTCAGAATACAAATTTGGTTGTTGACTCTTCCACACTTGGGTAAAAGTTTTAAGGGCCAAAGCTAGGATAATTAGAATCAAGCACAACCTAGCTAATCAATAAGGTATGTAAACTTGTAGTAGGCCCACCTCATAGTAAAGTGATAAATACTCTTAACGATTGGATAGTTAAACAATTATAATTAATTATCCAATACCTTTCTATATGAGAGAAAATAGATAGAAGTCACTATGTAATAGACTCAATGGCATGAGAACACCTTCTTTTTATCCTTGAGAGGATATTGGTAGCAACCCAAAAAGATTATATCTCGACTCAAGGGAGGACATGGTGAGTAGCTTCAGGCATTGATACTTGTATGTTGCACCACTACAAATCATAGTTGAATGGTTCTTAGGATTCTAAAAAAAGGTTTGTAGTGGAGGTACTCTATAAACACCACCACATACACAAACACAAGATCAAAATCTCAACTCCTTGTGTCCAGAATAACCCAAGAACATGAAGGAATGCTTGGAATGTAATGAGTGGATTGAGCTCACCTTTCTCTCTCGCTCCTTTATATAGCCCACCAAAAAAAATGTGCTTGAGGTTGAACCTTGGGGTGATGAACTCCCAAGTAGGCCTCCTAAAAAAAATGGAAGGAATAGTGTTGTTATTTCTCACCACCCAAGATCAAACTAGACACAAGGGAAGTGGATACACAAACAAATCCTTCAATGTAAAAAAAGAACAAGTGCAAACTTAGAGGTATTTATGATCACCCTAGATCGCACGAAGTGCAAGGGGAGATGATATGTACACTCTAGTCTACCAAACACCAAAAACATGAAAAATAAGTTAATTTTAATTGAACCAAGGATTGAAATGTGTGGTTCAATTTTAAATCACCAATTGAAAGCGTGAAGATTATCTTGTTTAATTTTAAGCACCAAGGGAAAATGAGGATTGTCTTCAATTCTAGTCACCAATTCCAAATGTTCCTAAATTAAGAATCACAAACACACAAGTTTATAGAATAATCTTTGATTTATGGAACCTGTAAGAAATTAGATTAGTAGTTTTGATTCAAATTATTCTCCCAAATAATCTCCACACAACTAAAAATATGAAGTCAATAACCAAAAACCCTAGTCTACTAGAATCATATTACTTTGAAACACAAAAATGAAAAATTATACCTTATTTTTTATTCACAGTCAAATGCGGTTCATGACAATTGCAATGTAGGTTTGAAAAATTGTGGTGCACTGATGCGACACATAAATTCACGATTGTGGTGCAATTCACAACAATTGTGACACACCAATTTAGAACTTGCAAAAACAAAAACCAACCAAAAATGAAAAAAACCAACAACCTAGATAAGATGAAATCACTATTAGAATATTAGAAAAATGATTGTTAGCTTTGAGTAATGATAAAAAAAAAACAACCGTTGGTAAATTTAAAAAATCCAAAACCACAGTTAGATGCGGTGCTGAAGATGAAGAATGCGATGCAGAAAACCTTGCCTACGTCACACTATAGATGTGGTGCAAAGTCTCTCAGATGCAACATACTCCACAACAATTGCAGTGTTTCTTAGAGAAAATGTGATGGAATTCTTGTAGCTTAAAATTTCTCAAAATTAAAACAAAAAAAATCAATTCACGTTGGGTTCACCAATTTTTCATGAAGGGAAATCAGGAGGAAGGCATGAATCATCTATAACAACCACAAAAATATCTAATTCAAGCTATAAGACCCTAATCTAACAATGAAATACAAGATAATATAAATCAAATATACCTCAACTTCTATGTCAAAGTTGATTCCCCTCCATTGTTGAACCACCTACACAATTAACTAACTGCAACTAGTTGCAGGATTTCAGTTAACTATTTGCATGGAGAATTGATTGAAGAGTTAAGAGCTTTGATTGCTTCGTTAACTCTCATTGAGTGGGAGTGAACTAATTTGATTGATCAGTGAAGTGAAATTGATAATCCAGTCGATCGGAAAAGAGTGTTCATTAAGAACAAGGTGGAAATGCATGAGATAATAATTAATTAAATTAATTAATTATTTGAGGAATGTGCAAGTGGGAATTAGATAGATAAATAAAATATTTTATTTATTTATTTTTGAGTGGATAATGTTGAGAGAATATAGGATAATCAAATAATCAAATTAATTATTTAACTTAGAAAGGGGATAATTAGATAATTATTTAATTTAGAAAGTGGGTGAATGTTAATTAAATAACTAATAATAATTATTTAATTAATTTAGAGGAATAAGATAATTAAAGATGCAATTAAATAATTAATATTTATTTAATTAATCAGGATAAAATAAAGATTAAGACATAATAAAAAAGGATTTATTTAATTAATCAAAGAGATTAATGATAAAGTGAATTAATTAAATAACATAAAGTCATTTAATTAATAGTAGAACTATGAATTAGATAATTAAATAATTAAACATTATTTAATCATTAGGGAAAGGGACAATAATTAGTGTTGAAGTGTTACTCATAGGCTAGCACAATTTTTGAGTATCTACAACCTCCACAAATAAATTCACTTACCAAAAAAAATCACCATAAACGAAGTGGATATCCATCAAAGACATCAATACTCAATCCTTTAGCATTTAATTCACCACAAGACATACAAAGTTATTACAAGAAAACACTAATAAGAAACAAGTGTCAACAATACGATGTAGGTGATTTGACATATTAGTCTACTAAGTGTTTGTAAAGTAACCCAAGAGAATCAACAACCAAAGACAAATGAATCTTTTCGACTATTGATACATTGAGCACATCCCAAAGAATTGTTGACACTTGTCTCTATTTCAAAGATTTTATGTACAAATTTGGTTGTGTCAAAAATTTGGCCCAAAATAGAACTTATGTCAGTGATTTGTGATCATCCAACAACGTATATGTAAATCTATTTAAATTTATAAAGCTACCAAGTAACTTAATAATTATCATTTAGTATTTGATATTTTTGCCATCCACATTATGAATTTTCAAAAACCTACCAGCACAGTTACCAAATAATTAATTTTATAATTTTTAATATTTATATAATCACCACTTAGCTTATTTTATTTGTTTGAATACAAGTTTAATTCGCCAACAAAATCATTTTATTTGTTTGAATACATGTTTAATTTGCCAACAAAATTATTTTATTTTTTTGAATACAAGAATAATTTTTCAATCATATTATTTTATTTGTTTGAATACAAGTATAATTTATCAAGATTTTCTACAAATTTCTAGTGTTTTAAAAAAATCACCAACAAAATTAATATTTTTTCCAAAAAAAAGAAAAATTCACCAATATTTCTAAAAATAATGCAAGATTCACAAGATTTTATATTTTTTCCAAGGTGGGTTTCTTAAAGTCATCCTTACACATTAGGATCAAAATTTTATGCAATTTAAGTGAACTTATGATTATGTTTCATTCCAAGATTAATATTAGAGGATTTTTCTATTAATGATATGAACCTATATTGTAGTTAAACTAGTGCCAAGGGAGGATTTTTCTATCTCAATACTTTAATGTCAAAGAAACATTAACAAAAATATTGAAAGTATCATTGACATTGTTAGATTTCTCATCAAAAGTTATATATCATAACACCCAAGTTGTATTCTTATATATAGATATAAGTTCAATCACCAAGTCCAAGGACTTTTCCATTATATTTCATGCTCTTACATATTTTATTGGTTACAATATACTCATTTTTTGAAGAAAGGTTCTATCTTTTCATCATCATAGAGCCAAAAATAATTTGTACCTTCAATATTTTCATATACGAGGAAACCATGTTGAATTATAGTCGACAGTCTATATTATACTGATATTTTTTCTTTCTTCTTATTTATGTTAGGCCTACTAAGAAAGCAAATAGAAAGAAAAATATTTTTTATGATGGGCCTGGTTAATAGCTAGTTTTCTTCCATTTAGTTTATATCTTTCAAAATTTCAAGCTACTTATTTCATTGGCATTCCTGAAACTTATATATATTTTATGCAACCTAAACTAGACTTTGATATGTGAAAATATAATTATGATATGATGATGTTTGCATGGGTAAATGTGTGAATGTGTATGAAATTCAATATGATTCTATGTTTAATTCATGGTTGTTATTGATGCATATACTTTAGATGAAACTAATCTCCTACAGCCAGAAGAATTGTAACCCGCAACAACTGAAGAGCATAGCCCGCAACCAAAGGGTTCCAGGCAGATTGTAGGGGAGAGTCTAGAATGCTAAGAACATGATAGTTACATGAAATGATGGAAGCGATCATTGAAGTGGTCAATTGTGAGTCACTAGATCATCCAGTATGACAACAAAAGGAAGAAGTTTGTATTGATCAGAAAGCCAATGTGACAATTTTCATAGAGCACATTTTTGTCAAACCGTTAGGGAAAAAGTTTCAATTCTATTTGTCTTCTTCTATCTTTTTCAAATATGGTTTCACTTGCAAAGACTAGTCCTCTCCCTATTTTGAAGGAGATTGGACATATGAATTTAGTTTTCTATTTTTAGTCCTTGTGTGAATAAAAATCCTCTTGAGCCTATATATTTGGATTAGTGGTTGAGGAGAAAATCTAGTTAGAAAATATATAGTTAATAGTTCTAGTTTTTGTTTCATAGGAAATACTTCATTGTTATTTTTCTATTATTTAGTTGTAATGGATATACACTCATGAATGATAGATCAGTAGAGGTTCTTGTCATCTTGTAAAAGTTCGGTTTTATGCAATAAAGATATTTCAATTTACCATTATGATTGGTTGATTCAAGTAGCATACATTTTATTTTCCTCTGTGGGTACAAAAAATCAAGAAAGGGCCATTCAAGGTACTATTCACCTACCTTTATTTCTATCATTAGATTAGATGATTATATTGTTGCATTCATTTCAAGTAAACTCTTAATTACATTCACATGAATGATATCTTGTATCATGAATTGTGCTCTATAATGTGTCTTTGAGTCATTCTTCAGAGGAGTCAAGTAGTTAGAAGTAAGAGTCAGTAGTGTTAATGAATTATAGAGTTCAAGTTTAGCAGTTAACAGTTACAATGTTAAGCCGAAGGTACTGATAGCATCAATAGCAGATTAAGTTATTTTCCCTTGTTTTACAAGTTAACGCTTTATTTCCTTTTCCAACCTTTACTATTTTCCTATACACATGTAAACCATCTATACTCACTGATATAGGCCATGTAGAGCCCATGAATGCACATACAATGTCAACATCATCAAAAGCTTATAAAGCCATGGTTGATAATTAAATGAAGTCTTTACAAGGGTTTAGTGAACTGTTCAGCTAGGAACCCCTCCTTTGAATTATGTGTCTAACAAAAAGCTGACTAAGTATTAAAAAGGCCTTACATTTTTAGAATTATTGTTGGGGATGGTGCTACATTCATGATTCTCTTGTGCAATTTCAAGCTTTCATAGTTTAAATGTTTTGATTTCCACATTAAGATAGTTAGGTTTTAATCCATCAACACAAAAATGTTTTACTAACATTGTGTAGGAGCATATGATCCAAAGAGTTACGAATATTGTATGCAGAGGAAACGAGACGCTCTAGGAGGATTTATCCCCTCAACACACAAAGCTTTGGAGGATACTGGTGATCAAAGTGAATAGAGCAAGGGTATTCCTGAAGAAGAATTGTCCCTAACACAAATATTCACATCAGACACAAAAGAGACTTCCCAGACATAAATCATCACCATGGGTGATGTTGTAGTGGAAGACCCACTAGAGCATGTGAATTTTGAGTTCCCCATTGCCAACCAAGAGAAAGAAACTACCTTGAAGAACATATCACCTTCAACATTACATGTCTTCTATGGGTTGGTCACAGAGGATCCATATACCTTTCTTTTTAGCTTGATGTGTTATGTAGAAGTTGTGATTATACTACAGATGCACATAGGCTCAAATTGTTTCCAGCTACATTGAAGGATGTTGCTCTGAGATGATTTATGGGTTTAGGAAGAGATGCTTTTCCAAATTGGAATTACATGAAGACAAAGGTCCTAGAAAAGTATTGGGATTATTGTAGAGACACAGACAAAAAGAGGGATGGTATATTTAGGATGTCACAAAAGGAAGATGAATATTTGAAAGACTACGAAAAGGTTTAAGTTTTTCCTTAAGAAATCCCACCAGAACAGACTCTCTAATGAGTCTTTACAATTGATATTATTAAGGGGGATTAATGAGGATTGCATGGATGCACCTAACCTCATTAGGGTAGGAAATATTTATCAAGAATTTGAGGAAATCTACAAAGCATGCAAGACTATTCAAGGTCTTTCACTAAGAAGGTTAGAGGAGATAAGACATCTTCCATTAGCAAACCATCCAATGGAGTCTTTAGAGTTGAATTAAGTAATATTCTATAATATATGAAGGAGGATATTATCAGCCATCTAGCTACATAGTTAGACACCCTCCATACCAAAAATAAGCAAGAAGAGGCAGAAGCAACTCTTACAAAATATTGCCCACATTGTAGATAAAGAAGGACTAACTACAAATGCAAGAAGGTGGAAAGTATCTCTGAAGATAAGAAAGGGACATTAGAATTTAATACATTGGAAGATGAATATGGAAAAGAATTCTACATATCTCAAAGGAAACCATGGTATCCAAAATAAGGTAAACCTCAAAATCCTTTGAATTACAACATCTCATTTCCAAGTAATAATGAAAATCTTCCTAGTTGGAACCCTCATTCTTGGGCCAATATGCAAAACCAAAAATAGTCAATGTATCAAGCCAATTGGAATCAACAATAAAAAAACATGTATCCATCACAAAAAATTCAAGGATCTAACTATAATTCTCAATGGCCACCCCAAAAAAACAAATGGCAACCTCAATGGCAAAGAGTTCAACAATGAAAAAATATAAATATGAATTATAAAATACCATAATAGTAAAAAATTATGCCAAAACCAACAAATATAGCACCATAGCCACCTAGAGCACCTCAACTGCCAACCCAACTTGTACCTAACCCCAATAACAAGCCTGTTCAACATGATTTTGCTAATGAAGTTGTTCAATACCCTACTTATGGGGTAGAGGTGAGTATTGTCCACCTCAAATAAGGGAAAATGTTGGTGAGGCCTTAATCTCATCAAATAACTAAATTGATTGATGAGGAACCCCCAATAGAGACTGTGGAGAACCACCATAAGGAGCCTAAGTCAAATCAAGTTATCCCAACTAATCTAAGTCCAAAGCCTCCATTCCCTAAAAGATTAGCAGTTCAAAGGCATCAAACACAAGATAAAAATGACTTGTTGGGACAAATTAAGGATGTTTACATCAATATACCCCTTAGCAAAGCCATTAAGGAGGTTCCTATCCATACTAAAACAATGAGATAACTATTCCTTAAAAAGCCAAGAAGGAAGCAAAAAGACCCTTAGACTATACATGTCCTAGGACAACTTATAGAAATTATGTTGGGAAACATAACTATCCCCAAGTATACAAACCTTGGGAGTCTTGTAGTGGATGTAAAGATCAATGGAACTATCATTAAGAACACCTTAATTGACTTAGGAATAGCTATTAATGTAATGACCAAAGAGACCATGAAGTTGTTATAGCTAATAGAACTTAGATCTACACCTACTATTCTATAGATGGCAGATAGCTCCATAGTTAAACCTGAGGGTATCATTGAAGACTTGGTAATAACACTAGATTCATGGGAGTACCCTATTGAATTTATGGTATTGTAGATTAAAGCTAATCTTGTAGGCTACCCCCTCATTTTAGGAAGACCTTGGTTGGAAAAAATAGATGCCTTTACAGGTTGCAAGTTTGGGAATATGATTATCTCTAATGGAAATGGAACTAAGAAATTTGTCCTTTATCTACCAGCCCGACCACATGCAAACCTAGAACAAACAATTTGGCCTACCCTAGATGAGGAGGATCGGTACTCCTTGCAAACCTTGATGACTAATATTAAATGCAATCCTTTGTTCGAAAATCAAGATGACTAATTGATAGTAAACATAGTGCAAAATAACTATGGTAGGGACCCGCAACATCAAGACTATCTAACATGTCAGCATGATCCTCTGCAAAATGTGATTCCTGCTAGCTCATCTGAGTCAATTTCCCAAATATTTCACACCTTGTTACCACACCAATGTGTTCCAAACATAGAAGGACTTGACATATCATTAGTTCAAACAACATCTAAGAATTTAAAGGTATGTCAAGTAAAACATTGAATGTTAAAAGTCAATTGATTGATATACAACAACCTTTGCATGGGATTATCATGACATGAAAGGGTTAGACCCAAAATTGTGCATGCATAGTATTTATATCAATGATGGTTTTAAACCCATAAGGAAACCCCAAAGGATAATGGACCCTACAATAAGAGACAATTAAATTAGAATTATAAAAATTGCTTGATGTAGGCTTTATCTATCTTGTCTTTGATAGTTAATGGATGCCAACTCTATAAATTGTCCCAAAGAAAGGAGGAAAGTGGAGAGTGTGTGTAGAATACTATTTGGATTAAACTGTGGATTGATATTGAAGATAAATTTCTCTCATGTCTCTATCAAGTTGGTAAATATATTTAAGCCGATCCTTGGGAATTTTGTAGTAGTTTCCTCAATTTATTCCTTAATTGTCAATCTAGGAGTCATAAACTTGTGAAGGGTGTTGTGGAAGTCTACCTAAGGGCTGAAACTAATAAACTAAGGGAGAATGGATGCATTTAGAAATTAAATAAAAACACACCTCTTATGTAGAAGTTGAGCAAATCCAACTTCACAGGAGCCCAGTGACCTCTGCAAGCAAAGCGTACATGTTATAAGGAGATGCAAAGAGAAGCAACATAGAGAATGCTCAAACATATGGAGCTCTATATTCACCAAAATATAAAATGAATAATGATACAAAGAAAGGATTTTAACCACATATAGGTCAAAAACCCTAAAAAGGAAAACCCTAGGATTGCACATTAATAATTAGTAAAATAATTAATTATTATGCATCTAGTGTTAGCTTAAGCGTAAAAGAGATAAAAGGGAACTTTAATTAATTAATCAAGTAAATAACCAATTACTCTAACACCCCCCCTTAAGCTAGACTTAGGGAGAAGCTAAAACCTAGAAGAAGCTACTGAAAGAAAAAGCAATGGGTCCCGACAACTAGGCCTGATCAGGTACCCAAGTACAAGGAAATCTCTATGAAATGGAGAAAAGGAGAAAACCTAGTGGGAAAAAAATTCTCTCCAAAAAGAGATGCAAAAAAGAAAGTACAAATGGAATGTCTCAAGAGACTCTCTCAAGAACATATGTAGATATACAATCAGATACCCCCCCCCATGAGAGAGAGTGGAGACTCCAAAGCCCCCCCAGAATGAGAGAACCCCTGTGCCAATGATCAAACCAATGTGTCTCCTCGGAGGAAGAAACAAATCCAATGGTCAAAGAAGAGGAAATCCCTGGATGTGAGGTGAAAATGGAAGTCCTGGATGATGCCCAATGAAGAACAGAACTGCAACATGAGTGTATCAATAACAAAATGGTGAATCAAACAACTCAAGATGATCCTGAAATGGAATCTCCAATGAAGAAGGGATAATAGGTGTGCTAAATCTGTCATCTGTGAGGAAAGGAATATCCTCTGATATGGCCTCAACAACTACACTTGATGGCTCGATGAGTGGAGCAACAATGTCAGTCACAACTGAAGAGGTATCCTACTGAACAAATGTGATCTCAACAGGAGGAAGAGGTGTAGAAGTCTCAACACTAGTCTCATGAACAGATGGAAGAACACATAAGTTCAAGTGACTGAACTTCTCCTCAGATACTACAAGATCTCTTTTAGAAAGAGAGGGAGATGGTGGACCAAATTGTGTAAATGCATACAATCATGAAGAATGGTCAACTATCCCTATTGCAACAATGTCGCCAGTCTGAATGTCTCTGATGTGCACTCAATCAGGTGTGAACTCAACTATCTTCCCTGTCCCACTGTGAGCAATCTGATAGATGGAGAGAAGGTTAGTGGACAAAGATGGAACACATAGTACATCATTGAATGTACCATCATCAATATCGATAGAACCTTTCCCACATACACTCATATAAGTGTTATTACCCATCAATATGTGTGGTGAGGACGCAACCTCGAAAGATGAAAACATATCCTGAGAAGATGCCATATGGTGTGAAGCACCTGAAACTAGTAGCCATCTAGATGAATGTAAAATGGTGGTTGCACATAATGCATGACCCTTGTGTGGGGCCTGTCCATCTATCTGGAATGATGATGATGAAGAAGAAGACCTGCCTGAGGTAGATGAAGAAGAGTGATGAATATGGTTCCTCTCAAGGAGAGCTATCAAATCTGAAACCTGTTTTGTATATCCATCTATCTTCTTCTCATAACACTTGGACTCATCATGTCCTGGCTTAGTACAATAAGCACACTTAGGTCTGTCTTTCTTTGATGTTTCCCCCTTAGGAGAATATGAATCAAAAGTCTTCTGTGAACTAGAATCCTTCCAATGCTATGTGGTATGTGGTTTTGGTTTCTGCTTATGCTTCTACTTCCCCTGATATGAATGTGCTACCAATGCTTGGTGTGGTGATCCTAAGAGCATATCCATCTGAGAAAGGTGTGACTGCTCACAAGACAAATGCTCATAAAATACATCAAAGGTAGGCATGGTAAAACGAGTACCCAGGCCATCCATGGTGGAATAGAAGGAGGAAGCAAATATCTGAAATGGACCACGAAGCTTTGAAAGGATCAAGTAAATGCACTCTGTGTCTGACTTATTCTTGCCACAACCCTGTAAAATAGTGCGGATAGTTTTGAACTTGTTCAAAAAATCCTCAATAGTGGGAAATGATTCAGGTAACAATGAAGTCAGCTCTACCTCAATTTGTAATGCTCATAACTCATTAATGGCTCCAAAAAGTGTCTCAAAATTCAACCACATGGCTCGAGGAGTGAGCAAAGCATCAAGGTGAAACAAAAGACTATCTAAAACATGCATGGATAACAAACCCATAGCTTCATCCATCTTGTTCCTGTGCTGCATAATCTCAAAAGGACGCTGCAACTGAGGCTGAACCTCATCTAAACAAGACCACAACCCTCATGACCTAAGAAGCCTCATCATGCGAGACTTCTAGGTGTGATAGTTGTGTGATGTGAGTAACTCAACTGAGGAGTCTGCCATGAAACCCTGCACCTGTACCTGCTTGTGTTTTTTATTATTATGTGATCTTTCAGAATAGACAGAAGATGCAGAAGGGTTTGATTGTTTTGAGAGTTTTGGTGTTCTAGTTTTCTGATATAAATGACAGAAAGTGAGAAAAAAACACCCCCCCACAAGAGATAAACCCAAACCCTAGTACAAACTGAGAAAGAGGAAGCAATGAGAAAGCAAAAAATACTTCAAAACAAGTTCTTGTGTACCTGATGAAAATTCTAAGAAAAATATATCACATATCTAAATAGAGCATGCTGAGAGCTTTCCAACACCTATTCAATTTTTAAAAATGGAGTTCGTTTGCACCTTCTATGGCCCTAGAAGTGAAGATAAAAGTCCTCACTTTGACTGGAAAAATAATATCCAAAATGGTAAAATTTTGAAAAAATTCTTACACCATCAGGTCAATGTTGGAACTAGCTTTCCAATGCCTATTTCCATTCGAAAAACCGATCTAAAATGCCCGAGTTATGCTTGTTTGAATGAGAGGTGCATAAAAGGGTGTTGGAGAGAAAAAAATAGCCCTCAAGGGCTCAAATTCGACGGCCCCTGATCATATGGATGAACCAGGGGGCTAGCGCGCAGGTGGTGGCATGCAGTCAGCTAGTGGCATGTAGGTGGTGCATGGGCAGCACGCGAGTGGAGTGCAAGTGGGGCACGGGGCCAGTGACTCGGTGGTGGCAGCTTGGCCGCGACCGATTGTTGCCGCCGGTGGCGGTGGCCACCGAGCGACCGAGCAGTGGCGCGAGGATTTGCATGGGCCGCGGGTTTAAAAAACCCAAAAATTTGAATTTTTTCAATTTTTTCAATTTTATTTTTATTTTGTTTTTGCGATTTTCACCTAGAAAAACGTGTCCTGGGGCCGTACGGCTCTTGGGTAATTTTTTTTTGCCTCCCCAATTGACAGTGGCCAAATCTGATGAACTTTATATGAAAATAGGGGTTTTTGGGCCTTCTGGACTCAACCGTGATGTCGGTTTTTTCCCAAAGTGCACCAAAAATAAACTCCCCCCCAAATCCACAAAAGAAAACATCTGAAACCCCATATCTGCTTCCAATGCAAAAATTTCAAAACAAGAACAGGTATCTGCAGATCTGAAGCTCTTATACCATGTAGAATTTGAGCAAATCCAACTTCACAGGAGCCCAGTGACCTCTACAAGCAAAGAGTACCTATTACAAGGAGATGCAAAGAGAAGCAACACAGAGAATGCTCAAACATATGGAGCTCTGTATTCACCAAAATGTAAAATGAATAATGATACAAAGAAAGGATTTTAACCACATATAGGTCAAAAACCCTAAAAAGGAAAACCCTAGGCTTGCACATTAATAATTAATAAAATAATTAATTACTATGCACCTAATGTTAGCTTAAGCATAAAAGAGATAAAAGGGAACTTTAATTAATTAAACAAATATTATTTAATTAATCAAGTAAATAACCAATTACTCTAACATCTTAATCTAGAAATCAAATCAAGGAACACTTCTCAATATGCGAATTTAATAAAATCCTATTTTTAATCACTACCTTCCTATTTCAATTCAACACATACACACTCTTGAATTCTTAATCAAACTTCTTGAAATCAATATCTTAAAGTTACACAATTAACTCCTAATCCCGAACTTGGTTTGATTCTATTGTTATGCTTCCTATTAGAACTTGTGATAGGAAGTGTGCTAGGAACTGTGACAGGAGTTGTAGTGACAAAAATTATGACAAAAAATAATGTGTGTTTATGAGATAATGCACTGTCAATAGTGAATTCCAATTTGCATAAACCAAATCTTCAGTTCTTGAATTATCAACAATCACATAATTGAATAATGAAATCAACCTTGAAATCCAATTAAACATGACTGTGAATAATTAAATCTGCATACAAAAAATCAAAGTAAATGTGATAGTAAATAATTAAATATGTGTACAGAAAAGAAATAAACTTCAAATCAAATCACACACATAGAATTACCACATTGAAAACTGAAAAAAAATCACCAATTGATGCAAAGAGTGGGCCTTGCCTCCTTGGTCGATTGATGATAGAAATATTGACATGTTCTTACCTCAACTCAATCACACATGCGTTTGAGAAATTTAGAATGATTTTGGAATAGTAGAATAACTTTGCATTATCATCTATATATAAAAAATATTAAGTTTGACACATATTTATACTTAAATGAGCACCAATAGGTTTGCTATGGTTTGTTCATGGCCTATGTCCAACAAACCATTTGAGTTCGATAAAATACAAAACCATATAAGTTTAACAAAAGTAACAATGGTCACTAGCCATAAATACATAACAGTCTTAATAAGTATTCTTTCAAAAATAGTCAAAAAAATGGATTGATCATCTCCTTGTCTGTGATCTCAACCACCTTAGAAGCATCTAATTATTTCTTACCATATCAGCCGCAAATTAGTCATCATTTCGTTTGACATTGGCATTTTCTAATCGTTTTACTTTTCTATTACATTTTATCAAATACTCATACTTCCTGTGACAAATAATGATAGGAGGGCAGAAAAGATAAAGGAAAAAAGGGAAACAAAAGGTGAAATTATTGAAACACTTTAACCCCCCATCATTTTCCCCCCAGCTTAAGATCTTGCATGTCCCAATGCAAGAAATGAAAAATTACAAACCAAGTTAACCTAGTTAATTTCTGAATGGTATTAGAAATTTCATGAGACCATTGCTACCACAACTCTTCCATCTATATCTCATGGTCATGGATAAGCATATACTCATATTTGGAAACTGTTACCTATTCCAATTCTTCCTTTAACTTCTAAATTTCACTTTCTTGTAGCCAGGAGATGGAATTAGCTTGGTGAAGCTGATCCTATAATTCTTTATTTGCCTCCTACAATTTTTCAACTGAACTATGTAGGTCCTTAATTTATTTGAGGAGGACATTATTTTCCTCAAATTCTTCTTCAACTTCTAATTCAACCTTTGTTTAAATCCCTATTTCCATCTTTGTATCAACCTCTTGTTCTTCTTGATTAAGAAATCCTTCTTCATTGTTCTGTTTGGGTTCAACATGTTCCACTATCATTAAATTCTATGCACCAAATTTCTCAACGAGGGAAAGGGAACTTTCAGGCCCACCCTAATTTTTTGCATAGGTAATAATAGGGCATATGGGTACCCTTAGCCCCTGTTCTCCATCTTGAGATTCATTGATTTTACCATCATCTAAGTTTGTCTCCCCTGTGGTACTCAATTGTTCAACCCTGTTTGTATAGCTGATACATTGATTCCTGCTTCTATATTGACTCCATTAAATTGTTCCTCATTAAATTGATGTATTGGGTAAAGAGGGCTCTCATGTTCATCCTACTTTTCTGCATCTATTTTCCCTAACTCCACACTAATCTTAGCAAATTGTTCTTTTCCAATTTGGTCCAAGATTTCTTCAATCTCCACATCAATGTTATCATTTTGACATAATGACTCTCTTTCATTTATGTCTTCTATTTCTACATTAGTCTCACCAAACTGCCCTTCATCATTATGATGCAATGGAGAGGGACCTAGTGATGTAGATGGAATATGGTCTTCTTCTTGATCAACTAAGGGTTCTTTTGTGGGAGACTCACTAGCAGTTAAATCTTTATATTTTTGATTGGGAATTAATCTAGGAGTAGGATACCTGTGTGCTTTTTGTTTCTTTCCCCCTTTCTTTCTTCCTGTCTAAGAGGAAAATTTCCTCTTTACCCTTCAATGTTCCCTACTTGCTTTTCCCTTTTTCTTCAGGACCTTAGATAAAACTTGAACATATGAATCTAGGTCATAACCATTCAGACCACCCATATGACTAGCCATATTGTCCAAGTCTTCTAGTCAACTAACAGGACTTGTGGCAACCTACTTACCTTTCTTAACATGAGGATATTCATGACTTTATTCTTTTGGACATTCTTCAAACATGGTTTTTTTTCTCCTAATTGATTTACTAGATGAGCCCGAGGCTTTAGAGGACTTACCATTGGAAGCTCAAGTTTCTTTAGTGTTCAAGGAATTCCTAGATGATTTCCTAGTGGTTTGTTTCTTTGAAGGGCTTTCACTTAGGTTTACACTAGGCTCTTTATTTTCTTTAAGAACTTCTTTAGACGTGACAAGTTCATCTCCCTCACTAGAATATTCAGAGGAAGATTCACCTGAAGAATCTTTAGAAGCATCAGAACTGGTATCATCATTCATGTTAACAAATGTATCCCAATCACTTGGGGGAGAGCGTTTCTTAAGAGAATCAATAATTAACAATCAAATCAAGCCATGATGAGCTATTGAATTAATTTTCCCTTTTTGAACAAACCTACTCATACGATGCAGAGAGAAATGGAGGAAATAAGGTATATTTACTATCTGATTCCACCTCAAATGTGTCAACAACATGAAATTTTGAGCATATATATAGACATACCTACCCTTGCAGGTGATATACTGTATCACAAACTTGGCTAAACCATTCTAAATTCTTGGTAACGAACCCAATTTAGTCCCATGGCCTTACACTACTTCTAGAGATTCACCCCACCTTAGAAATATTATACGTATGGGCTTTAAGTCCATTACTTTCTTTGTCACTAGGAAAATAATTTTCACCAGTTAATGGCAAGCCTGTGATGTCAGATACTACCGTAGTAGTGACAAGAAATTGTAAACCTCTCACATAAACCTTCTTCCCATCAAAACTCGTGGTGAATTCTTGGGCAACCCTCTTATCAAATCCCCTCAATTTATTGAAATAAACATCTCACTTACCCTCCTTAAACAATTCATAAATTTCTTTGTTCTCATGAGCTTGGAGCTCCTCTAATAAAGTGGGATCATAACAAGGTCTCGTATCCTTCACCATGGTAAATATTTATTAGGAAGTGTAACAATAGTCAACTAGCAAAGACAATTTTAACAATAGCAACAACAATAAGATATCCCGTAAAACAATAACAGTTTACCAGAAATGGGGAAAGATTTTCAAATTTACTAATTATGGTGGGATAGGTAGATTTATGGTGGGATAGGTAGATTCATGGTGAAAGATGTGGACAATTACGGTGAAGATATGAAAAGATTAGGTTGCCATAATGAAGAGAAGTGACGAGCGCCAATGAAGTGATGGGTAAAATAGTAAAATAATAAGGCACTCTAATTAGGAAATCTTTCCCCCCAACTTAGCTATGAACCATCCATAGGGAATGTCATGATTAGCCACAAGAAATAAATGCATTTAATAAATGTAAAAGAAAAATAAAACTTTCAAAAAGTACCAATACTGATACAAAGCATGGGTCTTGTCATGGAGTACAGAGCTGAAGTGGCTACTTGAACCGCTAGAAGAAATCTGCATCAACATGAGAAAATCTAGGAAAGGCAATGGACACGTGAGAAAATGACACACGGTTACCAATACTGGATAATGTCAATGGAATTGAGGAATCATACTGCTGACAAAAGCGGGAATGTGGAAAAGATAACAAACTAATAAAAGTGCAATAGAACTGGCAACAAGATGAATGCTCATGACTGTGAACAAAAACAAAGAAGAAGTTCCAGCTTGAAGAAAGCTAGTAACTAGAACAACATAAATTGGTGCCAAGCACAGAAGCACCAATGGTGGATAGATGATCCTATTCTGAGAAAAATATGAACAAATGTCTGTGAGAACCAAAACATTAAACCAAACTGGAGTGAAAATGAAGCAATGAGGAAGGCCGAAAGGATAATGGAATAAGAATATTGCCTTTCCTATCACACTATAGAATAGGTAGTGACATGAACATCGACCTCCAAAAAGGTTCCTAACATAGGTGATAGGATAATATATATTTTTACATTTTTTTCATTTTATTCAATTTTGATCTTGATGATAGACTACCGGTAACCCAGTTTTCACCCTACCACCACCTAGAGGCATCAAAAAATTGGTTTTCACCCCTAAGATTATTTAGTAGTTAGTTCTCACTGGAATCTAGTTTTGAAGCGTTAACTGACCAACAACGGTCGAAGGTTTTCACTGCTGCATCTTTTATTGCTTTTTTTAAGATATATTTATATCTATATATACACATAATTATTTAGAAGAAGTGAGAGGAACAAGATTCAATTCCTTCATCAGAGTCCAAGAAAATGTTTCCTTTGAAAAGGGTCATTTGTAAAGCTTGAAATGATTCCCATTGAAAAGAAGAGCCATACGTTCAAAATCCACAGTGCACAATCTAACAACACCATTATCATACACAGTCTGAATTTCATAAGGACTAAGCTAGTGAATGTGGAACCTCCCTTTGAGGTCCTAGAACTGGGAGTCATAAAACAATGATCAATCCCTAGGTTGGAATGCCTATGACCAAATGAAGCAGTCATGCCATTGTGCTCTTTGTTTCTAAACCACTTCTACGTGAAGAAGGGCCTCCTAACACATCTCATCTAAAGAATGAAGTTGATCAAGTCTCTCTTTCTGGGCTTCACTGAGACTCATCTCAAGATGAAGAGTGATGCAAAGATTCTTTACTTTGAATTCATTTGGAAATACAACCTTCTTTCAATAGACGAGCTCATATGGTGTTAGTCATGTGGTCATCTTCCAAGTTGTGCGATAGGCCCAAACTACTTCAAGAAGTCTTTCTACCCAGTATTTCTTATGCAATGCTACTATCTTTGTGAGAAGATTCTCCAATTCTCAGTTGGTGACTTCCACTTGCCCATTGGCCTACAGATGGTATGGAGATGAATTTTGATGCTTGATTTCATATTCTCGTACTAATACAATGACCAAGTTAGAGGTGAATTGTGCTCCTTGATCCATGACAATTTCTTGAGGAACACCATACCTAGTAAAAATCTCTAAATATAAGAAGTTAGCAACCTTATTACCCCTAGCATTCTTTAAGGCTACTACCTCTACCCATTTAGTGATGCAATCTATACAAACCAAAATTTATTCTTTATTCTGAGGAGGACTAATGGGCCCTACAAATTCTAACCCCCATTTTTCAAATAGTTCTATGGATAATTGGGGGTGTAAAGGAATTTCATTCAAGTGAGTAGGTTGGCCCATACGTTGAAATTTATCACAGCGTTGAACAAAACTTTTACAATCCTTGTAAACCATTGGCCAATAGTATCCTGCAATTAACACTTTATTAGCGTTTCACTGTGCCATGAAATGGCCTCCATAAGGCTCAGAGTGACAAGCACAAAGGATATCAAAAACATCCTCTTCTAAAACACAATGACACATAATATTATCTATCCCAGTATGGAAAATTAAACCATTTATCAACTGTCTTACCCACTAAGCCTTATGAGCTTTTATTGTTCTCGTGGGGAGAAGTGGGGTGGAAACCTGTAGGTAACAAGATAGTTAGCAATATCAGCAAACCAATGGATCTTCATAGAAATAAAAAAAAAGGTGTTCATCTAGAAAAGTATCATCCATAGGAAATGGTTTGTAATCACGCTGTACTCTAGATAGAAAATCAACCACTACGTTCTCTTGTCTTGGCTTGTCAAGGATAGTAATGTCGAATTCTTGCAAGAGAAGCAACCATCGGATCACACGTCTTGTAGCAACTGGTTTGTTCATAAAAAAATAATAGTACAGTGATTCATATGCACAAAGACCTTGTACCCAGTGATATAGTGGCAAAATTTATTTATTGCATAAAGTATAACCAATAATTCCTTTTCAGTGACAATATAGTTTACCTTAGCACCAGTGAAATTCTTACTGATATAATAGATAGAGTAAAAGAGAGAGTCTTCATTTTTTCCAAGTATGGACCCATGGAATTATATGATGCGTTGGTATGCATATGGAATGGCAGCTCCCAATTGGGTCCTCACAATGTAGGTGTAGTTATAATTTTACCTTTGATTTCTTTGAAGGCTTGCTGGCATTTGAATGTCCATGATAAATCTGCATCTTTCCCTAGCAACACAAAGAGAGGTGAGTCAATCTTGCTAAAATTTTGGATAAACTTCTTATAGTAACCAAAATATCTTAGGAAACTACGTACATCCTTCGAAGAGGTAGGCACAAGCAAGTCTTGAATGATTTTTACCTTTTTAGGATCCACTTCAATTCCTTTTTTCAGAATATAATGACCCAAAATAATACCTTCAATCATTAAAATATGAAATTTTTCATGACTTAAAGAAAGGTTAGTATCAATACATCGTTAAGTACTTTTTCAAGATTTTCCATAGCTTCACCATATGTATCACCATAAACAGTAAAGTCATCCATATACACTTCTACACAGTTATGAATTAGATCTGGAAAAATACTCAAAACAACTCGTCAGAATGTAGTAGGTGCATTACACAATTTGAAAGGTAAGACACTATAGGAAAATGTGCCTCAGGAACAGGTAAAAGTAGTTTGTCTTGGTCTTTCGAGGCAATATGAATTTGGTTATACCCACTCAATCCATCTAGAAAGGAAAATAACTTCTTTCCAACTAGGGTGTCTAAGACTTAGTCAATGAAAGGAAGTGAGAAATGGTATTTCTTAGTGGCCTTGTTAAGGGCCCTATAATCAACACATATTCACTATTTTCCATTCTTTTTAGGAAAAACCACAAGTGGGGACACCCATTGGCTATCTGCTATCAGGTAGATAAATCCCACATTAAGAAAATTTTGAAGTTCATCCTTAACTATTTCTCGTAAGATGGGGTTTAGTCTTCTCTAGGGTTTTCACGTAGGTCTACTCCATTCCTCTATATAGATACGGTGTTTACAGGTAGCAGGATGAATACCTCTCATGTCTTGGTAATCCCAAGAAAAGGTCTCTTTGTGTGAACACAACATCTCAATTGGGTCTTTTAATGAGAGACATTCAAGTTGGGATTTATGTTAAGTGTTTTACCAGGTAAGGTTTCAGTAGCTCGGGACTGTATAGGGATATCTACAAGTAATTGTGAATTAGATGAAGATGGGCTAGAATTTCCAGATATAAAAAATGGACTATATATACAAGTATGTGGCAATAATTGGTGCAAAGTAATAAAATGTTGAATAGACTGTGAACTACTAACTAATGGAAAGTTTCCAAATGGGAAATTATCACTTATACCTATAGGAAAAATCATTGTCTCTAAAACATTATCAACCAAATAATAATTTTATAAGAAATTATTAATAATAGTGTCTTCTAAAATATCCTCAAATTCCCTACTTTGATCTATTTTCAAAATAGGTAAAGAATCTTCTAAATCACTATCGATCCATAAGGGATCCTCCATTTCCAACAATGGTTGCATTGGAGGGTGCAACATTAATTGCTTCATTTGCTCCACATTCAAAATCACCATGTTTCTAGTCCTGCAATTAATGAAATCATTAGCAACGGTAACCAAGGTCTTCCTAGAATTAAGGGGTATCCCCCTAGCTTAATCTTAGGCTGAAAAATCATGAAATCTATTGGATACTCCCAAGAATCAATAGAAATAATGATATCTTCAATCATACCTTCTAGTTTTACGAGGCGACGATCAACCATTTGCAAGACTAGTAGGTCTTAGTCTTTGAAGGGCTAGCCTCTCCTTAGTCTCACTAGTCATTAAATTTATAGTTGCTCCTAGGTCCACAAGTGTATTTGAAATTATTACATCACCAATACATACCTTAATCATTGGACTTCCTAGATTTGCATACTTAGGGACAAAGATTCTCCCCAACATCAAGTCTACGAGTTGTCCAATGACCTAGACTATCTTGGGGCCCTACTTCTTTTGTTATTTCCTCCCAAAAATTTCTTTGACTACTTTAGTGTACACTAGAACATCTTGAATAACCTGAAACAAAGGAATTTTAATGTTAACATTACGTAAGTCATTCATAAAATCAAAATCGAGTGGATATGTTTTTTGTTATTTTAATTGCTCTTGCAACCTAGCTGGAAATGGAGGCTTTGGTTATTCTTCCTTTGTTCAACTAGAGAGTCCTCAAATTTTGTGATTGTTGGCCCTTGGAGGCTCTTCCCTGACCTTAGGTTACTCCATCAATCTATAATGCATTAACAGGGTAAGTCAGGAATCCTACCACTTCATTGTTATAAACCGATTGAGCCACCTTATTATTTGGATTTGGTGATGGTTGTGTGGGCATAGGCATGGCTTTTGGAGGTTGAGTTGAAATAGATGGTTGATTGGATGATGGGATAGGTGGCAAGAGTTGTTGGGATTGTTGATATGGATTTATTTTTGGAGGTGGTGGATATGGAGGAAATGACTGGTATTGTGGGTATGCTGGTTGTGGTGGTACTCGCCATGCTTGCCATGATTGTGGAGTAGGAAGATATTGTTGTGACCACTAGGGGTAGTATGAAGGTTTTTGCCAACATCCATACCATCTAGGTTGGTTTGGGAAAGAATTATGTTTAAAAGGATTTTGGGGTTTTTCTTGATAGTCAATTGAGGGCATCACTCTTAGTTGCCAAGGTGTTCACTAGGCCATGAAGTAAATAGGTTCATCTGTGTATTCTACCTTGGTCATACCTACATGAAGAGGTTTTAAAATAGTGTCCCTACTGGCTTCTTCTAGAGAAGATATCTTTGTCCTGTTATATGGACATTCTTCTCCACTATGCCTCTTTTGAAAAATAGGACAAAAGAGGGCTAAGGCTTTTTCAGCCTCCTCCAGCTTCCTTTGTGTATACAAAGTATCTATCTATTTACCCATATGATTTAATAAATTAGTTTTGAGATCTTTGAGTAAATTACCTATTTCACACTTTGTTATGCCTATTTCATTTCCCAAGGAAGAAATATTACTTAAATAATTCCTCCCAGAACGTTGAGACCTTGAGTAATTCTTGCAAATGTCACAAATATCATCAAAGTTCAATTTAGAGACATTACCTTTACCTATTAAATTCAATGAATCCATAGTATCATCTCTTATTCCCCTAGAAACAACATTTTAATAGTATCAGGAGTTATCCTTGGTTATCATGTTCATTGTAGGTTTAACATAAAGTGTTTGAGGTAATCTTCCACAAATTCATCTTCTTTTTGTGTCATACAAAATATCTCATCGAAACCTCTTTCATTTTACAATACTCTTGGTATTTTTTCAAAAAAACTTCCTTCATGTCATTCCATGTTATGATGTTTCTTAGGTTCATAAAGCAATGTAGTGTTGCATCCTTCAACATAGCTTGGAATAATTTGAGCTTCTATGCATTTCCTTGATAGTCATAACTGTGGCACAACACATCAAACTCAAATAAAAATATGTCAGGATCATCAACATGAAGTCCACAAAAAATAGGCAAAGTAGAATGGGGTATGTTTTTCATAGGAGCATCCTCTTCAATATGTGCAATGGGAAACTCAAAAGTGGTTGGGTTGTTATGAGTCGATGCCCTCTCATTGTTATTGTTGTTGTTGAGATCAACCAGAATGCTCAACACCCAAGGGATGAAGTATATTTTGAATGGCTTTTGGGTTCTTGAAAATGGACCAGCTCTAGACCCATAAGATTCTTGGTATATTTTTCAATCTTTTTCCGTAATTCTTCAGAAGATTCGAGACAAGTACCAGTAGGGGTTTCAACAATGGTAGACTCAATAGTACACTTTTTGATATCTGGTTTGACTAGCTCTTCCTTAGGTAATGTGCACACCTAATGGTTGTAATTTGTTTTTCAATTTTTATTTTTGTGAGCTACTTCCCTCAACTAATGGTTTTATTTTGTTTTTTGATTTTTTTGGTTATGTACTACTCCCCTTATCCTTTTTAACAAATCTCCTTCTACTATCTCTACTACGATTCATGCACCTATATGAATTATGACAAAGCAAACTAAGGGTAATTATCCAAATGAGGTCGATTGTCACGTAGAATTTCTCCTTAACACAATGGTCCTAACTTAGTTTACCAGGCTAACAGGCCTTTAACACCATTCCCCAAAAACAACGCCAAAATGATTGGTTTAAAATGTGGATTGATATTGAAGATAAATTTCTCTCGTGGCTCTATCAAGTTGGTAAATATATTTAAGTTAATCCTTGGGAATTTTATAGTAGTTTCCTTAGTTTACTCCTTAATTATCAATCTGGGAGTCATAAACTTGTGAAGGGAGTTGTGGAATTCTACCTAAGGACTGAAACTAGTAAACTAAGGGGTGATGGATGCATTTAGAAACTAAATCAAAACACACCTCTTAATCTAGAAATAAAATTAAGGAACACTTCTCAATCTACAAATTTAATTAAATCCTATTTTTAATCACTACCTTCCTATTTCAATTCAACACATACACGCTCTTGAATTCTCAATCAAACTTCTTGAAATCAATGTCTTAAAGTTACATAATAAATCCTAATCTTGAACTTGGTTTGATTCTATTATTTCTGCTTCTTGGCAGAACTTACGCTAGGAAGTGTGTCTCGAATTGTGATAGGAGTTGTAGTGAGAAATTATGACAAAAAATATGATGACAAAAAATAATGTGTGAATCTAAGATAATGTACTATCAATAGTGAATTCCAATCTGCATAAACCAAATCTTCAATTCTTGAATTATCAACAAGCACATTAATGAATAATGAAATCAACATTGAAATCCAAGCACATTAATTGATGCAAAGAGTGGGCCCTACCTCCTTGGCTGATTGATGATAGAAATATTAATGTGTTCTTAGCTCAAATCAATCACACATGCATTTGAGAAATTCAGAATGATTTTGGAATAGCAAAATAACTTTGCATTATTATCTATATATCTGAAGTCTCAAGTTTGACATATATTTATACTTAAACGAGCACTAATAGGTTTGTTATGGTTTGTTCATGACCTATGACCAAAAAACCATTTGAGTTCGATAAAAGACAAAACGATATAAGTTTAACTAAAATAACAATGACTGCTGGCCAAAAATACATAACAGTCTTAATAAGTATTCTTTCAAAAATAGTCATAAAAAAAAATGGATTGATCATCTCTTGGTCTATGGTCTCAACCACCTTAGTAGCTTCTGATTATTTCCTGCCATATCAGCCACAAATTGGTCAAAATTTTGTTTGACATTGGAGTTTTCTAATCGTTTTAATTTTTTGTTACATTTTATCAAATACTCATACTTCTTGTGGAAAATAATGATAGGAGAGAAACAAAAGGTGAAAATATTGAATTAATTTAACCCCCCATCAACGACCGAGAATTGAATTTTGCAACTAGGAAGGACCACTTTCCACTCCCCTTCATTGACCAAGTACTTGATTCATTAGTAAGCAAGAAGTACTTTTCCTTTCTGGATGAATTTAGTGGCTACAACCAAATTAAGATTACCCCAAAAGAACAAGACAAGAAAACTTTCACATGCCCTTGGGGTATATATGCTTATTTTGTCTTGTCATTTGGGTCAAGTGTAATGCACCAACCACCTTCCAAAGGGTAGTATTGAGTATATTCTGAAAATTTATAAATGATTCCATGGATGATTTCACAACTTACAGGAATATGTATGATGAAGCACTTGGCAATCTAGAGAAGGAGATAAGAATGTGCCAATGACATAACCTATCCCCGAGTCATGAAAAATGCTTCATGATGATGAAAAAAGGGATTGTATTAGGACATTTTGTGTCAAATGAAGGAATTAAAGTGGACCCCAACAAAATTGAGGTGATATCAACACTCCATGTGCCTCAAAGACAAAAATATTTTAGAATTTTCCTAGGACATGTTGGGTATTATAGGAGATTCATTCAAGACTTTAGCAAACTTGCAGCTCCACTATTTGTTTTACTATCCAAAGATGTATAACTCAAGTGGAAAATTTCTTGTCAACACTCCTTTGAATCAATCAAGGTAGCATTGATCAAAACCCCTATCTTGAGAGGACTAAATTGGACCTTATCTTTCCATATCCATACAATTGCTTCTGATTTTTCTATAGGAGTTGTGCTTGGAAGGAAACAAATAGTATGTCATATATTACATTAATTTTTTTTTACAAGGGTAGAACTCAATTATACAATGATAGAGAAGGAGATGTTGGCAGTAGTATATGCAATAAATAAAATCCAGGCATTGTATTATAGGATATCCGGTGTTCATACATACTGACCATACAATAATAAGGCATATAATGAACAAAGCACTGGTTGGTGGAAAACTTGTCAGGTGGTTACTATTACTTCAAGAAATTGACATTACCATTGTGGATAAGATAGGTAAAGTAAATGTAGTGGTATATTTTCTATCCAGACTACCAACCAAATCAAAAGAAGATGGTGTTGATGATTCTTTCCAAGATGAACATTTATTTGCTCTATCTTTGCATACACCTTTGTATGCATATATTGCCAGCTATCTTGTAGTAGGAAAAACACCACCCCATTTCTCACCAAGAGAAAAGAGGTAATAGATTCATAATATTTTTCCTTACTCCTATATATCTAGATACTTATTCTACATAGGCCCAAACAACATAATGAGGATATGTATCAAAGAAGGTTAACTATACGATATCCTCAGAGCATGCCATGATGAACCCTGTGGGGGAAAATTTGTAGCAAAGAGGAAAACTCTTAATATTCTCAATAATGGCTACTATTTTCCAACTCTTTATAAAGATGCACTGAAGTACACTAGGGGTTGTGATAGGTGTCAAAGAATGCAAAGGCCAACAAAAATAGATGAAATGCCATTTCAGCCACAATTAGAAATATCATCATTTGACAAATAGGGATTAGAATTTATTGGCCCCATATCACCAACACCAAGAAAAAAAAGTAATACTAGTATGCACATATTACCTTAAAGAGTGGGTGGAGGTTAAGGCTCTACAATTTTCAAGAGATGGTAATATGGTAAAGTTTCTCTATGAGGACATATTCACAAGATATGGAGTTCCAAGAGAGATTGTCACATACTAAGGACCCAAGTTTACATCAGAGATGATCACAAAATTGGTCCAAGAGTATGAGATCGGACACAAAAAGTCCACACCTTACCACCCTCAAGCTAATGGACAAGTGGAAGTCACAAATAGGGAAATTAAAAATTTCTAATAAATATAGTACAAATTCATAGGAAATATTGGGTATCTAGGTTTCTTGAGGCAGTTTGGGCTTATAGAACAACTTGGAAGACTACAATAGGATTTACACCATATGAACTGGTATATGGAAAGAAAGCAATAATTCCTATTGAATTTGAATACAAAACATTGAGGAAAATAATTACATTGGGCATGGACTTGTCCATAACACAGTAGGAGAGATTACACAACCTAGCTATAAAAAAATGAAATTAGAATTGAAGCCATACACCACACTAAATTTTTCCAAAATCAAAGAATTAGTTGGCATGATCAGTTCATAAAGAAAAAGGAATTCAGTGCAATTGATTGGGCTCTCCTTTATGACTCTAGATACAAAGACTACAAAGGGAAATTACAAACTAGATGGCTTGGTCCATATGAGATAAAATAAGTGTTTCCAAATGGAGAGGTGTAGCTACAAATAATTGATGAAGTTAGGTTCTCATTACTATTTAATGTACATAGATCAAAGCTTTAAGGAAACCATTGCAAAAGGATGAATTCCTTATTTCATTCATCCAATAATTTGAACCTACAATTGAAAATTTAGCAATGAAAACTACAAGTTCTACAAATCAGTTGATGAGCTACACAACTCTCCCATTGATGTTTCATATGTATAATTCCACCCCATCATTCACATGCACACACTACATAGGTGACGAACAACAATATTCATTTTCTAAAATAGTCAAAGAAGCAATAGGAACCTGTAGCATCATGTCTGAAGGTGACAAACTTTTAGAAGGGACCTATTACTACAAGCACTCATATCACTTGTTTGATAGTCATTTCACATTAACACCCACATTCAATACATACATATATATATATATATATATATATCCTATTCCTTTGTACATGTAGCCACGCACATTTCATTTCATCACATGCTGCTTCTTACATCCATTCTCACATAGAATTTCCACCACATTTATCAATTACCACACACCATGCAATTCATTTCACCTCACCTATTCCATACACTCCGCAACCTTTTTCCTTCCATCATTCACCACATATCATGTATAAATTTTCATTCATTTCAAATTGAATCTACAAGAAATTCATTTCAAATAAGGCAAGCCATTTCACATCCCACTACATGCAGTCATCAATCACTTCACACGAGTTAAGTTTCACTTCAACGACATTCTATAGGTACACACATTAACTTATCATAATTTACATAGATGATAATTAATAGTTTGAATGTTTATACATTAATTCATGCATGCTTCATATCTTAATTGATATTCCACTACATTTTATTTGACCCTCCACCAAAATCATACCACTAAGTGAGGATACTTAGTATCTTTAGTTGGGGGGAGGGGTATTCTTAATTTTCAAAAACCAAAAACTCTCTGCAACCTTTTTCCTATTTTATTTTCATTTATCTTCAAATAATATAAGATCAGAGGAGGGAAAAGGGATAAAGAAAAATTAATTGAGAGGTTACAACATAAAAATATTGATCTAGGGTAGTCCAAGGATGTTCCAAAGGTGACATAACTGAGAAAAACAAAAAATCCAAATTTTCAAAAAAAATCAGTATTTTCTAGGTTCTAGTAAATTGTATTTTTGGAGTTCTTCAAAGTGGAATTTGGGGTCAAACCTTGTGTCAGTCCTTTAAAATTAAATTTCAAGGAATTTTTAGGGATTGATTTAGTCCTCTTAGAGAACTTTCCAATGGTGTAAATGGATTTGAATTCTAAGCACTGAGTAGAAAGTTATGAACCCACCAAATTGGGGTAAATAATTTCCTAGTTTTTTGAAAATACTATTCATTTTGAATTTGTTGGAGTTTGAAGACTGTTGGGATTCCAAATATTTGTATAAAACTATATTTTGGATGCAAACAACTCATGTTTATGTTATGCAATATTTTACCAATTTTCTACAATATTTATAGGTTCCAACTTACCTAATATTGTAATTAAAATTCCTTGTTGAATTTAGATCATTGGCATCAGAGCAGGTATTCTCTTGTATGTGACATCACACACGGTCTAGTTATTGAAGGTGAGATTTAGAGACACATAATCCATTTTTCTACCTCCCTTTGAGACATAATCAACCAAAGATGTCAAACCAAAAAAAGAAGACCCTATCGAAACCGCGGTGGAGGAAGCCCTGAACAAATAGAGGGAAGAAATGACGAGTCAATTATCTCAAATCCTTCAAGATAATCAACAATAAAATTCAAGCCCTAAACCATTCAGCATCCACACCCCATTCAAAGTGCAGGTGAATTTTGATATTCCAAATTTTTAAGGAAAAATTGGTGCAGACGTTGTGGACAAGTGGTTAACCAAGTTGGAGAGATAATTTTCTATGATTTTTTTTTCCAATGTTGAAAAGATAACATTTTCTCTCCCCAAAGATGAAGCTCATGTGAAGCTAGCATGTGACAGTAAACTTACCTCAAGAAGGAAAGAATCTGCAATAGAAGAACCAACATGGGGAGATTTCATGGAATTCATCATAGAATAAAATTATCTTGAAGATACATATGAGGAAAAATATATGGAGTGGCAACTGCTTTGACAAAAGAAAGACCAAACAGTCCAAGATTACACCAATTAGTTTCATGCTTTATTAGTGAAGCTTGAAATACAAGATTCAGAGAAGCATCAATTGTTGAAATATCAGAGTGGGCTGCATAGATACATTAAGACAGAGATGTCCTTTCTTAATATTGAAACATTGGGCACTGATTATAAATATGCCATGAAAATTGAGGAGAAATTCAAACAAAAGGGGAAGAAGGATTACTTTGCAAATAACAAATTCAAGGGTGGAAGAGGTCGAAAAACCCTAGGGAAACAAGCCACTACTATAAAATCCTCTTCTCAACGACCAACATGGAACACATGAGTGAAAAAGAAAAATAAGGCTTTAAGTATGTGGTGTGATATTCATTAGAGTTATTAACATGACATGAAGGATTGCAGGGTTGTAAATACTTTGATAAAAAAACATACGAAGCAGAACAAAAGGTTGACATGTTGCCCACAAATCCCTTTGAACAACAAAGTAGTTGAACAATTGTTGAATAAAATCCATATGCCACCATTGCCACTACAAAAATCATACACCAAGAAGATGAGGAACATCTATTTCATTCATAGATGTGAGTGGATGGCAAGGATTTACACTTCATAGTGGATAATAGAAGTCAAAAGAACCTAATTTATATTAAAGCTGTAAAATGATTGAATTTGAAGACTAAACCTCACCCACAACCATACTCCATAGTCTAGGTGAGTCAAGGAAGGGATATGCAGATAAAGAAATAGTGTTGCTTATCCTATTCCATCAAAAAATTCAAAGATGAATTCATTTGCAATGTAGCACCCTTGGACATACGCGATGTGTTGTTGGGATAGCTATATATATTAGTGCCATGGTGTATATGAGTTAAGGGCACACGGTGTTATTGTCAAGGTGGGTGAACAAAAGTATCAAATTCCTAAGATATGTCCTATAACATTTTCTTCTTTAATCAATTCAAAATAGTGTAGACATTTGATTGCCCATACTAGATATTTTGTACTACTAATGATATGATCAGAATAAGAGAAGAAATTCATAGGTAATAGTATTGTTGTAGAAATAACCACCTTTATTAAAAAAAAAAAAAAGATAAATAAAATGTTGGAAGAATATCAAGATGCCTTCACTTCACCCATAGGAGTTCTGCTAAACTGTTAGGTAAATAATTCAATTAATATCATCCCAGGGACACCCTTACCAAATGGGCCATTGTACAAGAGATCAATTTTAGAAAATGATGAGATCAAATGGCAGATTGAGGAATTAATTTAGAAAGGCTATATTTGACCTAGTGCATCCCCTTGCGACAGTTTGATTGTTTTGGATAGGAAGAAAGATGACACATAGAGGCTATGTATTGATTATCATGCCTTGAACAAGATCATAGTGAAGAATAGATATCTAATTTCTTGAATTGATGATCTTTTGGACCAGCTACATGGTGCAAAGTTCTTTACAAAGATTGATTTAAAGTTTGGATATCATCAAGTGACAATTGACCCTGTAGATGTGTGGAAAACTAACTTCAAGTCCAAAGAAGGGTTATTTGAATGGCTGGTGATACCTTTTGGGTTGAAAATTGCCCCAACCACCTTCATGAGGTTGATGAATAACATTCTCAGACCTTTCATTGACTCCTTTGTGGTGGTCTATTTAGATGATATTCTCATCTTCAGTAAGACCTGAGATGAACATCTACAACATGTTGAACATGTACTTTCAACATTGCAACAACAAAAAATCTATGCCAATAGAGAAAGTTCTTTTGGATTGAAGAGCATCTAATATTTAGGATACATTATGGAAAACAGAGGTGTTGATGTTGATCTTGCAAAGATTGAGGTCATTAAGGCTTGGCCTTCTAGGAATGTCACAAAACTTCATAGCTTCTTGGGGTTAGCAAATTTCTACCAGAGGTTTATCCTTGGCTTCTCTCATTTGGAATGGTCTATGAATTAAGTACTCTAAGATGGATCCAAGGAAAAGGTTTTTTAGGTAGGGGTGCAACAATGCACTTTTGAGGAGTTAATGAAGAGGCTATGCTCAACACCAGTCTTAGCACTTCCAGATCTACAACAACCTTTTGAAATTGAAACAAATACATCTGATTATGCCTTGGGAGCAGTTATCATGCAACATGATCATCTAGTGGCCTATCATAGTGAAACATTATCTAATATAGTTTGATGGTATCCCAAATATGACAAAGAAATCTATGCAATTGTGTAGGTTTGCAAATAATGGAAGCACTACATTCTAGGAAAAGAGACTATGATCCACACAAAGCATAAACCCTTGCAATTTTGTAGACACAAGGGAAATTGAAAAATGATAGATACCAGAGATGGTCTACATACCTGCAATAGTTTCACATTAATATACATCACAAAAGGGAAATAATAACAAAGTTGTAGATTATCTGAGTAAGCCTCCAATTCAGGCACTACTCATGGTACTCGACTCATGTGGACATGAAACAACAAGTTAGCCTGATTTGTATACCATCGATGATGATTTATCTAAAGTCTACACTCAATTGATGCAAGGTAAGCAAGATTTTGATTTTCACATGCAAGATGGTATCCTTTTCTATATGGGTCATATATGCATTCTTATAAAAGAGAGGGCAAAGATGATATGGGAAGCACATTATAGTTGCACTACATGAAATTTTGACATTGGAAAAACTCTTGCTATGCTTCAGAGATATTTTTACTGGCCCAAGATGCAGTAAGATCTCATCTCCTATATTCGGTCCTATGTTGTTGTGCTATTTCCAAACTTGCAAATCAGAAAGGCGGAGTGTATATGCCACTTGCTACTTTGGGTAGACCTTGGAAATATGTCTCCATGGAATTTATGTCTAGTTTTTCTACTACTAAGTGTGGTCATGATTGTGTTTATGTGGTGGTGGATAGGTTTTCCAAGATGGCCATTATGGTATACTACAAAAAAGGGATCTCCATAGAGGGTACCACCAAGCTATTCTTCACTAATGTTTGGGTCACCTTTGGGTTGCCACAAAGCATCATTTCTTATAGGGATAGTAGGTTTGTTGGAAAGTTTTGGTCAACACTTTGGGAAATCATGGATACCAAGCTTAAAATTTCTACAACATTCCATCCACAAACTAATGGAAAAACTGAGGTAGTGAATCACATGATTGTCCACATCCTTTGTATGTATCATTCTCATCATACTATACCTAGGATGAGATCCTTCTATATGTACAACATAGCTACAATCGATCCATACATGGTACTACTAGACATAGTCTAGTTTAGGTCTATTTGGGATATCAACCTTTAGCTCCTTTGGACATTTCTCTTCCAGTCACCAAAACTGAACCATCGTCATATGGAGAAAAGGAGGTAGATAAAGCTTCCAAGTTTGTTGAGAAAAAAATTCATCTCCAAAAGAAAATTCATGAGATAGTGTAACAAGTCAATCAAAAATACAAGGAGCTTCATGATTAGTATCATACACCACACCATTTTTAGGTAGGTGATAAGTTTTGGATACATCTTCAAAAGGAGAGACTTCGAGGACTGCATAAGAAAATTCATCCTCTATGCTATAGACCATATAATATTCTAAAGAAGGTTGGAAAGAATGATTTTGAATTGAATATTCCACCATCTTTGGGGATTCATCCAGTGTTTAATGTTGAGCTATTTTGTCCATATTTTCCACCTCTACTAGACACTTCAGAAGTGGCTGATACAATTCATGCTGCAAATTTAAATCCTAAAACCACTACTCAATTGGTTAGTGATCAGATTGTTGATGTTCATGTGAATTCCCTTCAAGGCACACAAATTTATTTGTATCGTGTTGTCCAAGCAGGACAACATCTGCATCATGAAAAGTGGTATACTAGTGAACAAATTGCTCAACATTTTCCTCATCTATTGCAAAAGGCTATTGCAATGGGCCCATTACCTCTCAAAGGGGGATGAATGATCCAGGGCAGTCCAAGGATGTTCCAAAGGTGACATAACTAAGAAAAACTAAAAAGTCCAAGTTTTTTAGATTTTTTTGGTATTTTCTAGGTTCTAGTAAATTGCATTTTCGAAGGTCTTTAGAATGGAATTTGGGGTTGAAACTTGCATCATTCCCTTAAAATTGAATGCCGCAGGAATTGGATTTTCAAGGAATGAGTTATTCCTCTTGGAGACCTTTCCAACGGTGTAAATGGATTTCAATTCCAAGCATCGAGAAGAAAGTTATGACCCCACCAAGTTGGGGTAAATAATTTCCTAGTTTTTGGAAAAGTTTGCTCATTTAAAATTTGTTGGAGTCTATAGATTGTTGGGATTCTAGATAGTTGTATAAAACCTTTTTTGGATAAGTTAAATGAACTTTTGGATGCAAACATCTCATGTTTACGAGTTATGCAATATTTTTCCAATTTTCTACAATATTTACAGGTTCAACCTTACCTAATATTGTAATTTTAATTCCTTACTGAATTCATATCAGATATAGTGGAAGTGGTGTAGTTGGAGTGACAAAAATTTAACAAAATTAGAGAAAAATTGAGAATTAAGGAATTGTAGAACAACACAACATCATCATGGGTGGTGACATTATTCATAGGGAGCCAACAACACACACCCAACTATTAGAAGACAAGTTGGTATTGCCCATTTTTTAATAAGTTGGTTAGTTGGAGTACTTCTTGAAACTTAGAGTTCAATGAGGTCATGACACAATAGTTTGTTTCCACATTACAAAATGATGAATCAATTGCGAGAGGCTTAAGGGTAAATGCTTCAAAGGATACCATTGCTGAAGTATCAGGATTGCCACATGAAAGAGAAGAGTTTCCAATGAGAGAAGATTCTAATACTACCAAAAATGAATTCAGATGGCTAGGAGAAAACCTGGACTCATCTTCTCAAGGTACTAAATGATTATCTTTACCTTGGGTCTGGGCTTCAATTGATTCTTACAATCAAGTATTTAACTTGTGATGGTAGACAATCCTTGTCATATACAGTTCATTTTAAACTATTGAGTCATCTTCGCCATTATAGGTATGTGAATGTCCCAAAATTTTGACATAATTTTTTGAAAATAATGGCATATGAGTATAAAAGGAAAAGGAATAATAAAAAAATATCTCATTTATGCTTGGTCACATTATTGATAAAAGGAGTTTGAGGACTCAATTTCCACATGTTTCTTGTGAAAGTTTCCTTAATTGTCACAATATTAACAATATCCTTGAAGAACCTATTGTATCAAAAAGGGAAGTTCCCTATGACTCCCATGCTGCATCACCTACCTGCATCACGAGAGATCCAAAGGAGCAGGGTTTGTAGGATACTTAGCTTGTAGCCTCTACTAAGAAACCCACAACAGAGGATAAGGAAGAAATCCCTGTTACTAGAAAAAACATAAAAATCCAAGGAAAGGAAAGGTGGATCTTCTTCTACACCTGTAAGAGGGAAAAAGAGACCCACACAACCTAAGAGGCAATCACACCACCTGAAGAGAAAGGGGGCCATGAGAGGGTCAGTTAAAAAGTGGGAAGAGGAGGATGTTGTGATGGTTGAGACAAACTTAGAATTGAAGGGAATTCCCCTAGAAATATAAATACACCAATTAAAAAAACATGGTACTTTACAAGTACCTTTGAATCTAATTCAGAGGATGAACTTGTAGCAAGGAAAATGAGAAGACCCCCAAAGAGCCCTGATTCAAAGGGTTGTAAACATACCAATACAATGGGGGATGATGATAAATTCTTGAAAAAAGGATGAAGAACTATTTATAGAAGAAAGAAACATTGGTAAAAAATTATAGGAAGCCCAACAATTGGAAGAATTGGTAAGGTCACACCAATAGAGAGATAGTGAAAGGGATGAAAAGATCAAAGAATTAGAGGAAAAGCTGTATAAATTTGAGCATGGATCTAAATTGGAGATCCTTGCACAACTTGCTATGGTTGAGGTAAGAAATAAAGGACCTATGTCTCAAGGACCAATTCCTCATGATAGAAACCCCATTGGTCCTACCATAGTGTCTTTAGGTGTGGAATTATGGAAGATAACCCAAGAGTTATCTCAAAAAAAGAAAGATTGGTAGAAAGAAAAAGCTGAAATGATATCTAACCACACCAGGGCACTTGAACAACAAGAGAAAGAAGTGAAAAGACTGACAATAAGAATTGGAGAGATAGAAAATAAAGCTTCTTAGTTGCTCAAATGTAGACCACCTACCAAGGTCTATGCATTATTTTTTATAGGAAAAGTATTTGTTCTTTCAATTTGATTCAGTTAATTAGTGATTTACCAATCTCCATGAATAAGAAATTTGTGTTTTTAGAAACTTTCTTTGCTTCTACACTAGACATACAAGACTAATTATGTGAGTTTTACTTGCATAAATTTGTTCTCTTATATAAAAAATGGAATCGACTTATGTTTGTGGGATACCTACAAATTAGAGCATTGGCCTCTTACATCAAGAATGAACAACAAAGGGGTGAGATCTTATAAGAATACAATGAAAAGGAAAATCAATTTCTTTGCAACTCTAGAAAGAATCAAAGGATCCTAATGTAGTTATAGAAGAGTGGTCAAATCTCCTGAATTATAAAGGTGTAGGAAGAAAGATAATGAGCATAAGAGAAAATGATTATATTAGAAAGAAGCAACTAGATACAAATAGATATTTCTAGGGATAATGGACTTAATGGTTTCCACTTACCTTTCATCCACCCATTCTCATTTATCCAGTGCCACATTAGATAGGGAAGAAGCATGTGGAAGAGGAAGAGAAAGAGAATATCATATTGGAAAATCTTTCATTCTACCGAGTCTAATATCTAAGGTAGGAAAAGGGAGTTGATGTTGTAGTAGATTTCAAGGAAATAACTCTGCAATATAACTTGTCCTTAAAATTTTCTTGAGTAAAAACAAATAATCTAGTTGGGGGGAATGATGGTCCTAGTTAATAGCTAGTTTTATTCCATTTAGTTCACATATTTTAACATTTCAAGCTGCTTATTTCACATACATTCTTGAAATTTATATATCTTTTATGCAACCTAAACCAAACTTTGATATGTGGAAATATAATTATGATATGATGATATTTACATGGATAAATGTGAGAATGTGTATGAAATTCAATATGATTTTGTGTTTAATTTATGGTTGTTAATGATGTGTATACTTTAGATGAAACTAATCTCTTGTAGCCAGAAGAACTATAACCCACAACAATTGAAGAGCTCAGCCCACAACCAAAGGATTCCAGGCATATTATAGGGGAGAGTCCAAAATATTGAGCATGTGATAGTTATAGGAAATGATGAAAATGATCATTGAAGTGATCAATTTTGAGTCATCAAATCATCTAATAAGATGATCGAAGGAAGAAGTCTATATTGATCTGGAAGCCAATGTGACAATTTTCATAGAGCACATCTATGTCAAATCATTAAGGCAAAGTTTCAATTCTATTTGTCTTCTTTTATATTTTTCAATTATGGTTTCAGTTGCAAGGACTAGTCCTCTACCTATTTTGAAGGAGAGTGGATATCTACATTTAGTTTTCTATTTTTAGTCATTGTGTGAATAAAATTATTCTTGAGCCTATATATTTGGATCGATGGTTGAGGATCAAATCTAGCTAGAAAATATATAGTTAATAGTTCTATTTTTTTTTCACAGATAATATTTCATTGTTAATTTTTTGTTATTTAGTTGCAATGGATATGCACTCATGAATGAGAGATCTGTAGAGACTCTTGTCATCTTATAAGAGTTCAGTTTTATGCAATAAAGGAATTTTATTTTACCATTATGATTGGTTGATTCAAGTAGAATACATTTGATTTTCCCCTGTGGGTACAAAAAATTGAGCAAGGGCCACTCAAGGTACTGTTCACCCACTTTGATTTCTGCCATTAGATTAGATGATTATATTGTTACATTCATTTTAAGTAAACTCTTAATTACATTCAAATGAATGATATCTTGTATCATGAATTATGCTTTGTAATGTGTCTTTGAGTCATTCTCTGGAGGATTCAATTTGTTATAAGAGTCAATAGTGTTAATGAATTGCAAAGTTTAGGTTTAACAGTTAGTAGTTATAGTGTTAAGTCAAAGGTACCCGTAGCATCAGTAGCACATTAAGTTATTTTCTTTTCCAACCTTTAATTTTTTCTTGTACATGTGTAAAAAAGCTATACTCACTAATATAGGTCGTGTAGAGTCCATGAATGCACATACATTGCTAGCATCATCAAAATATTACAAAGCCCTGGTTGATAATTAAATGAAGTCTTTATGAGGGTTCAATGAATTGTTCAACTAGGAACTCCTCCTCTAAATTGTGTGTCTAACACCAAGTTTATTGAGCATTAGAAAGGCCTTACAAACTATATAAAAGGCATCTTGTATCTCATGTTCTCAAAATTTGTTAGTGATCTTGATATGGGTTTTAGGATGAGGTTGGTGGATGTGGATGCAAGATCATTAAGATCTATGTAGGATGATCATTTTTTTCTTTATGCATTGGATATTCTTCAATAATTGGGCAATTATTGGTTTTACAATAGTACCATTCCAACATTTTATAATATTTAAAATTTTGAGGATTAGCAAGTATTTTTTTTTATTCCTAAATAAGTGAATTTGATGCATTGATGGAAAGTGGAAGGACAAAATTTTATTGCATAGATCTAGGGGTGATCAAGATCAATGACATGTAATAAAGTTTTCTATATAATAGGCCCAACTTCAATTTTTAGTTGTTTTTTCCTTGTTGACTATTATTCTACATTATCATAAGCCTTGATTATCATGATTTTTTGAGTAACCAAGATGTTGTATCAATCTTAGAGTGTCAATGTTCAAACATGATCCATTATTTACAAGCACTCTCTTCACTTTTTTAGTGATGAATGCTTCAATGTATAGGGCTCAGGGATATATGATGGCCTATCGAGGCATGTTATGTTGACTAAAAGTAAGGTGGTGGTCTAAGGATAATTGACCCATGAGCTCTTGAAATAATGATGGATCAATATTGTGTGTGATTCTTAATTTTGATGGGAATTTCTACAACATATCCTTATATACATTATACGTTTTGAGAAGTTTCATGATTGAGATTTATTTTTTGGAATATATGTTTGATAAGGTTGTATTGACCCTTAGAAGTAGGCAGAGGACACCTTTGAATAGTGATATTATTATGTATCATGGTAATAATACAATTAGGGGATTTGATTTTTATAGTGGTTATTTGGTTGTTAGAGTGCTCAACATGACCAAAAATGGCAATATATGTGTGAGAGGTTTTATGGTATTGAACATTATTGGCATGGTTGTGTTGACTTGGAATTTGATTAGATGATGGATGCAACTGGTCATTCTTTGGAAAAGGGTCTTGATGTATCCCTAATTGATCGTATGGTGATGGTGATGCATGTCCTTTTATATCAATATCCATATTATCAATCAAATCTTAAACATAGTCTTTTTAATTTTATGCACTTGTTAGTGGAGTGGTCTTTAATATTGTGGTGTTTTCAATATTCATATCTTATACCATGTTTTCTTAAGTTTATTTTCATTAAAAAAAAATTAGTATGTCAAAAAACTATAATATTTACATCAGCTCATTATACTATTTCTAATGGTAGGGATGTGTGTTTTATTCATTTTGTCTCTTTCTTTGGTTGTCCAATTGGAATGGTGGATTTTTATAGCTTGAATGTGTTTTGAGTTTGCAACTCTATCATCAACCATGATTTTTATTATTAAAGAACTTGGATTTATCCGATTGGTTTAGCCTTCTAGAGAAGCTCTTCACTAGCCCTTCAGTTATGAGGGTTATTTTAATTTGTAATATTTTCTCCATAATATCATTTAGGTATTAACACAATGATCTTTCTAATAAAACCACATCTCTTAATTTAGATTATTGATTATGTTGACCAATTATTTTCAAGAATGGGCAATGGAAATCTATTTTATAGGATTCTCCATTGTTCAAGGTAAAAATAGAGTCTCTCGTTGTTATTTTGTTTTGTATTGAATATATCCATCATAGCTAATTTATGATCCATTTCTTTTGGAAATATTCAAAAATATTCTTACTAAATTAATAAACGTTTTGATAGAGCCTTTAAGTAAGTATAAGAACCATTGAAGTGCTTATCCCCCTAAGATTATAGGAAGGATCCTAATTAGATATGTCACTATAGGAAACCTCTTGGTATGTCATCTAAAAATCCTTCACATGGTCTCATGGATCTCCCTTCCCCTTATAATGATCAAATTTGGATATTTAAAAATATGCATAGAATGGTATTTATGATATTGATTTATCAAAGTGACAACAAAAAATCTTAAAACTACCAAACCAATCACCATGTCAATTCCATAGCTGCTTATATTGGTATTAAAGCTGCTCTTGATAGGGGATTCAAAAAATTCTAGATTGAGGGTGATTCACTTAATATAATGAAGTGTTTGCAAGGTATTCATAAGCTGAGTTGGAAAATCAAGTCACTTATCAATGAGGCAATAAATCTTTTGAAAACCAAGATATGGGAAGGGTACTCTTCTCTTCCCGAGAGGGATAAATCATTATTATGACATGAATGCCAGTTATGATTATTTGGATGAGGGTGATCGGGTTGTGATTTTTATCCCTCTCTTTGCACATATTATGGGTTGTTTTGTGCCCATTCCCAAAGCTATCTTCATCTCTAGAAATTTTTGATTTGAGAATAGGAGAAAGGGACGCAAGCTCTAGTTTGTGTTGATAGATTTTAATAGTGTAAACATGGGTGGAGATATGAGTAGGCTCGAGCATATTTCCTATGATAAATGGAAAAATAAGCCTAAGGTGTGGAGGATTTTGGAGAAGGGTAACTTTATGCCATTCATGGAAAGGCTTCATGGTTTTTACCATGAAGCCTCCAACCTGTTTGTTCAAAGCTAGCACAATAGGAGCCTGAAGGTTAATGGCATTGAATTCCCTATCACTGAAGATTTCATTGCCCACATTACTGGTCTATAGAATCAGGTGTGTAAGTTTTTTAAGGAGAGAAAAGGTAATGAGGATGTAATGGACCAATTATTCAAGGGTAGTGAGAAGGATAACCTAGTCAAGCTCATGTCCTGGGGTTAGGAAAGGATTTCAATCAAATGGATTTGGATTGAGGTTGCTGAAGTATTAATGAGGTATGTCACCCTCGACAACCATTTTTTTGCTATTTTGAGTACCATTTTACCCTCCTAAATCACTCCAGACACAATCTCTTGGTCTCCTTTCCTTTCTTTCTCTTAACTACGTTGGAGGTTTTTGTTTATGTACACCTTAAAAACCATTACACCTCGATTCTTAATGAGGGTCTCATTATGCTCATCATGGAGTATGTTAAGGCCAATTCCCTGGCTAAAACTATCATAGGAAATGAGAAGGATCAACCTCTTACGATGATTGAAACTCCATCATTAGGTTGAATACAAAGGATGTAGGGGATGAGGATTGGAATGTGGAGGAGAAGAAAGGGTGGATGTTGTTGAAGTTTCATCTTCTCCTTCTAAATCTCCTCATATCAAGAGGAAGAAAGGGGGCCAAAAAAGGAAATTTCCTATTAAGAGGCTGAAGAATCAGGGGTAAGGGTCTGATGGTTCTAATAATGGTGAGGAGGATGATTTGCGGTAGAATGGGGCCAAAGAAGGAAGGTTTCCAACAAAAAGCCTAAGAAGAAAGGGTTAGGGTCTGGCGGATTTGAGACTGGTGAGGAGGGAGATACCCAACATTGTTCCAAGTAGGTGAACCTTCTAGTTTGCACCACTAGTAGAGATGTCTTTATGGCGGTGAAGGATACCACTTCCCAATAGCTTTCTCAACATGCTATTTTAGTTGGAAAGGGAAAAGAGAAATTTATGGATACTGTAGTCAAGGAGGTTGATTCAGGTAAGACAAAGTGTATTACTAATGTTCATCCCCTCTCTGAGGACTTCTACTTTGATGAGGATAACACTTCTATGTTGGAGCTTCTCGATATGACCGAGAATGGTGCAACATGTAACTTTAAACTAGCAAAATGGGTGATGAAATAATATAATAAATTTAATATCAAGATCAAAAGTTTAAAATAAAATTATGCAAATCAACCCAAAGGGGTGACCTTTGACTTGCTCATAGAGAGATTGGCTGACTTGGAAAGCTCATTCTCTTATTTCAAATTGGAATGTGAGTCACCTCCAAGAGATGGACAAAAAATTAAAGGAGATCCAAGGCGATATACAAAAGATATTGTAGATCAACCACATGTCTATTGAAAATAGTGTTTATTCTCTTAAGGTATTGTTGGATAAACTTAGTTAGCTTAGGGATCAAATATATGCTGCTGGGGTATAGGTGAAAGGTCCATCCACCAAGGAGAAGGGAAAAAAGCCAACCAAGGATGAGGATAAAGGCCCAAGTGCTAGGAATAGAGGTAGTATAAGAAAAACCTTTGAAGAAAAGAAAAATAAATTGTTTTCTATTGTAAATCTTCACTAAAATCAAGATATGGAGGTGGCTAACACCTTAAAAATCTAAAATAGTTTCTTTGTCTATGATTTATTGTTATTTTTTGTTGTTATCTATTGTTTCACAATGTTTTGGTAGTTGGTTGGCTATTATTTTAACTGTCATATTTCATATCAGTAGCATTTTTATGTAAAGGGTTTCAAGTCCCTTCAAAACCTTATTTTCCCCTATTAATCAAAATAAATCTTAAAACTCATATCTTTGTTTTAATTTTGTAGCTTTCATGGATTATAAATCTTGGTAAAATAGATTATCACTAGGTAATGTTGGTGGTATAATGAAATTGTGTTAATGTGACTAATAGGTTTGATTATTTCAAATGGTTTGATATTGTTGATAGATTTCTAGGGAAGTTTGGGTGATGAATACCTTATTTTTTTCTAAGTTTAAGAGACACATTGTGAGGATTTATTCTTAATTTTTATTTTATTCACCATTATTATGGTCAATATTGTTGCTAGTGGTGATATGGTTTTTTCTTAGGGGTTCTTGATTTGTGATAGTATTGAGATAGTCGAGGTTGTAATTTAAGGGTGACCTAGCTCCTAATCTATTAGAGTTCCTAAGCATGTCATCATTATTGTGATGCATGTATTAGCCTATTAGAGCATATCCTTGTTTAGAGTTAGTAAAATCATGATAGTCATGGGAATATTCACCATCATTATCACTGTCATCTTGGTTTCCATATGGATTTTAAGAGGACCCCTAATAGGATTAGGATTTTTCCTATATGGGAGTTCTTGGAGAACATTATTCTCTTCCTTGAGTTGTGCATTAAGTTTTATGAATTATAGTTATACATGGCTTAAATTTTGTTATCATTCCTTTGATTTTAATTTTGCATTTTCATAGAAAAGGGAAGAAAAAGAAGACACAACAACAACCTATATTATCCAAGTGGGTGTTTTTCTTGTGATTCTACCAATATATCAAATTTGGTCATAAATAGTTTCAACCCAATATCTCAAAGCACAAACTATAAAGGATTAGGACTATACCCATAGCCCACTATTTTGTTAGTAGAGATATGTAGTGAGTAACTTCCTAAGGATAGAAACTTATCAATGCATCACAAGTTACAAAAAACCAATAACTTCTTGATCTAGGCCTAAACAAATCTCAAATAAGGGAATCCTTGATGTTAGCATAATTTTTTTTTTTTACCTATATAACTTGACTAGGTCCTATTAAAACTACACTTAATCTCACTTAGACCTTTTTCGCTTTGTGTCCCACCTCATGTGCAATCTATATGTATCCTTGCATTTGTACCACATTTGGAGGGTTAGTTAGAATTTCAATCCTACCTTCTCACCTCCTCAGTGTGCAAGTATTTTTTGTTTATTTTAGAACATGTGTATGATAATATTATTATATTATAAATTATTTTGTGGAATGGTTTGGTCTTACAAGTTGATTTTGACTGCACCAACATGGTATCAAAGCAAGCTTGCAAACACCTTCTCAAAATGTCTCAAATTATAAGTTTTTTGGAACCTACATTCATATGGTATGCCCCAAAGGAAAATGAATCTCATAGTTGCACTTAGAAGGTCCAAAAACCTATTGTTTTATATAAATTTTTATAGGTTCTGGAGATAAAATTTGGTATTTTTGGAGGGAACCCATTTGAGTCCATATAGAATTTTTACATGTATGGTTCTACACAACCATACAATACATACAAGTGGATCACATTCCTATAGTGCAATCATAGGTTAATTATTTAAAGTTTTTTTGATTAATTCTTTGGGTAAAAAGTTGTATTGTAGGTTGCACGAGGATGTACAATTGATTAGGCATTTAGGAAAATTCATATAGGTAATAGACCCTATTTTTTCCTAGTTAGTTGGCACGGATTTTTTTGTGGAGAATCTTCGCCAATTGGCGAATAAAAAGCACCCAAGAGGGTGGCCAAATCACCCAGATTTTATGAATTACCAGTCCAATATTTCCATTAGCCATCGATGTATTTTATGAGGCATATGTAAGTAATATTCTCACTATAACGAACTACGCATTTCAAACAAATCAATTAATATTTTTGCTTGGAATCTCGAAAGAATGTATTAAATCACATACATATTCGCCAATACTATCAAAACAACATTTTGTACCAAGATATGTTTCACCAGTATCATTAAATGTTGACTATGTGTGAGGACCCATTTCACCAATTAATATTTACAAATAATTGCTTATGAGGACCCATTTCACCAATAAAATTAAAAAATAATTACGTTTTTGAGGAACCATTTCACTAATTACCATGACACTTCCATGCTAATCATAGGGCCATAATTTCCTTGTATAATCACACGAGATATGCCAAATTTTTACTATACAATTTAAAAATCCCACAGAATTCACCAAATATGGATTGATATAAATATAATTGAAACTTTGATTTATTCTTACACATTTTATTCAATTCTAAACATGTGAGCTCTCGACTCAAAAGTTGGACTTGGAACCTTGATTGTAGGAAAGTTACAAAGTTACAACACATGCATTCCTACATTAATGAATATCAAGTTAGTGAAAACCTAAAGGTAAGTGATCATTTCTTCATAGTGTTATAAGAATTTTTTATCTCTTTTCCATTCTTGCTTCAATCTTAATGATGATATTGAGTAGGGAATGGGATCTATATTCTATTACCTTAAATGAGAAGACATTTTTTCCAGTTTTTATTCAAAGTTTGAGATCAAGATTTCGAGCAACAAGTGCAACAAGGGTAAGACTCCTCAGGGTGGTGAAGGGACTTGGAGACCATCAAAATTCCCAAAATGTAGAGTTACCATAAATTCTTTGGAATTGGAAATTTTTATGATCCATCAAATCAAGATGGAACTACATCATCAACTCTTGCACCAAATATTAATGAAAAAGGCATTCACAATACCTCACTAGAAGGTGGGATTGAGTTAATTGAGTTGGATGAGGGTGGAAATACCACAAAAGATGTTACAAGGGATACCTTGGTTAGGAAAAATGATATAATTGACTTGGATGCAAATTTTGGTTCGATAGATGATGTTGGTAGCAAGAAAATAAAAGTCAAATCCAAAACGGGGCGCAAGTGGGAAATGACAAGGAATTTTCAGATTGATTGGGTGTAAAAGTACTTATTCATTGAACTAGTGGAGAATGTAAACAAAGATGAACCTCCAATAGAATGAAAGTGTAAGATTTTTAGTTGGAAATGTAAAAGAGACGAGATGTTGTAGTGAAAGCTAGACACTATAGAAAAGCACATTTGTAAAGTTTATGAAAAATAAATCATAAACAAAAAGGAAAAATTAGTAGTAAGATGGAAATCAAAGGAAGAATGTCTTCATGTTAAATATGCCCTAGAATATGATGAGAATATGCAAAGAATTATGAAGCTTGCTGCATGTGGAGGTTCAATCGAAGCTCAATTTGGAAAGGTAATGGCAACAACACAACTAGCAAAAAATGTTCAAATGAGTTACTTTTTATATTTTTTCCATAGGGCATCCTATGAGACTACCCAGAATATAATAATTTATTATCTTTTTTGGGTGTTCCTCACTTTCATAGCACACATTTGTCAATAAACATTGGATGGGAATTGGATAGTTATCTTGTCGAGGTGGAAAAATAAGATTTACTAGAGAAAATAAAAGAATCAAACTTCATTGTATTATCTTTAGATGAAGTTACTACAATAGATAATACTTCTTGGGTATGTATACATGTGTATATTATACACCAAAATGTTTTCCAACCTCATCTTCTTTGTGTTCATAAAATAAAGGACAATTCAACATCACAAAATCTATTTGAACTAGTTATGAAATATTTGAATGAAATTGGAGGTATGGATGACTTGACAATTGCCAAAAAGTTGGTGTGTGTAAGAGCTGATGGATTTGTCGTAATGCAAGGTCACATGAGCAGTATTTGCATAAAGTTACAAACTAATTATTCACCATACATGATTGGCATTCACTACATGGCCCATAGAGTGAATTTAGCATTTAGAATTGTAAGAAAGTTTCCTACAGTATCAAAAGTTGAAAATCTAGTCTGCAAGCTATACACATACTTCTGTCGAAGTCCAAAACGCTTTGTAAAAATTCAAAATTTTGTTGAGGGAATAACAAGAGGAAACAAGCTTCTTAATGATGTTGATACCAGATGGATCTCCTTTCATGGACCAGTGTAATGATTTTTTTCATAATATCGATCCTTGATTGGAGAAATGTACGAACATCACAACATAGTAGACAAAGCTCCTGACCTCTTATATAGGTTAAGTGATATAGAGACACTTTTAAATTTAGTTGGTCTTCTCCCCATGCTGGATGAAATGAACAATCTTATGAAGAAATCCCAATACATAACTATGTATATCTATGAATATACCAAAATACGTAGAATGACATGCATGATCTTAGATAATCTATATCGAGAGCTAACTGATTTACCATTTCAAAGTCCAAATTTTGTAACCTGGTAATTAATTATAGATTTGAATAATCCTAAAAAACTGTTTATAGTTTAATGTAAGTGGGTAGTTATGTGTCTTTGTATGTGGATTTGAGATACCAATTCACTATTGTACAATGGTCAGACACTCTACTAGAGAAGTACCTATTACAAAGGAATCTTTTAATGACATTATTAAATCTACTAGTGTTAATTTAAAGGATATTTCAAAATGTCTTTCCTTAGAGATTTATGAATGATTCCCTTGAGAACAAATACTTGAAGCCATGTCTATTATGTATCCTCAATTTAGACTCGAGGCAACCGAGCAAGGCCAAACTTTTTTCATATAAAAGTAATTACCTTGGTTGAACACTTTTTGAAAAGTACAAAATACAATGGATAAAAAATAAGAGGAATTATAAATGAAATTAAGCTTAGGGAACAAGCTAAGTGTATTGTGTGAATCGTTATCAAAATATTTTAAACTTGTTGATTTATGTCAAACAATGATATTGGGGTCAGTGGAGGATGAGAGTGTTTTTCAGTGTATTGGGGTTTTTGAAATCAAAGATAAGAAACAACCTAGACAATGTCTGAATTTTTCCTTTTGAAAGGGCACTCACAATTTGGAAGTCCATATGTGAAAGAATAGGTTTGTGCAACTCTCCAAACCTTGGTGGTAGTGGCACAAATGACAGTGACACAATGAATGTTGATCTTGAGATGTAGTTAAGCAAATGTACGTAGGGCAAAGAAAATGAAGACTAGATTTAGGGTTAAGACGACTCTCGATCTCATCGTTAGAGTGAGCATGAGGACTTGATTTGGAAAATGGAAGTGAATTAGCAATTTTTAGGTATTTATATTGCACTTCATGAATCATATTCCAAAGTTCCAAACTAAAGATGATATTTTATATTGTATTCCATTAAATTGTGAATCAGATTGAATACATTAACATATAATTAATAATTTCATATTTTAATTGTGTCATACTAATAAGTTTTATGATTCATCATTCAAATCAATGCTTAATGTTTCCTTGCTAGCGTGGATTTATGCATAAAACATAAAATTTGCAGTAAAGTAAAATTTTGATTTTTGATTTGATATGTGATTCTGCATCAATCTTCAAACTTTATGAATTATTTTGATTGATGCCTTATCCACAACAGAGTCAAAAAATAAAATATACTCCTACAATAAACCAATGCATGGCTTCTTATAACTAGTGTTCCACGGGGACACGTCCCCCTAAAAAAACCACCCATTTACGAGATGGGGAGAAGCCTAGGAAACGTCCCTCTGCCGTCCCCCCACCATCTCCACGTTTCTCTTCCATCCCTCAAAGTCTCCTCCTGGAGGGAGACGTTTCTACATGGGAGACTCCAGGGCAACTTTTGGGAGACTTCCAGACGTCCCCTCCACCCAAGGAAACTTCTGGGAGACTCCAAGGAAATTTATGGGAGACTCCATGGAAACTTCTGGGAGTCTTCCAGAGGCATCAGGCCATTAGCCTGGAGCCATTTACTATTTTGTACTTTGTTTTTGAAGTTTGAAGTTTGAACATTGATGATACATTGATACTTAATTGTAATTATGATTCATGAATCATGATTATGAAACTCAAATTACGAAACATCTAGTTCTTGTTGCATTTTCCAATGTCTATATTTTCATTTTGATTTTCAATGTTCAGTGGTTCACTAGTTCAATGAAATGATATATCATTGCAATGTGTTATTTGTTTAAACTTTTAAGTTTTGATTTTTGTTTTTATGTGTTAACTTTACTTATTCCTTAGGCTTCTACAGTTATATAATTATATTGTTATACATCTTTTTATAACTAATTTTTCAAGTACTATATGTATTTGAACACCACCCCCCACCGCCGTCTCTCTGTCGTCCCCCTACCATCCCCAAACTCAGGGACCCCCGTCTCCCATCTCAGAAACACGTACCCCGTCGTCCCCATCCCCGAAACTCCGTGGAACACTGCTTATAACCTCACCACATGAAAATGAGAAACCAAGCAAAGAACAACACTTATCACACTACTTATAAACTCCTATTGCATTCACATAATCTTTGATAAATAACTAAAAGCAATATTAATCCATTCCTTTAATAGAAGCTAATAATTCAACATTCATAACACATGATATGATATGATAACTTATAAATAACCCTTGATTATTTTGAGTCAAAAGATAGTGAATATGATACTGGAGATCAAGATAGGTTGATATTCAAAATTAAAGAAATAAACTAAGTATTTGAGTCATCTATTGTTATTATAGAGAAAAATTACATTTCCTATCTGTGCTATCAAATAGCTTAAATTATGAAAAACAAGCTTATAGAGATGAAAGATCAAAAGATTAGAACCCTTTGAATGAGGCTCAAGATTCCCTTTTATAACATAAGAGAAGCAACAAGCAAAGAATCTCATCCCAGAACTTTTTGACAACCAAAATCTCAGACAAGAGGCATAGGAATAAAAACATGGATCCACTCACAAGCTAGGTAAACAATTATACTTTTCATTCCATTCCTTAAATATATCCTCAGAAGGCCAATCATGAGCTAAGAGCTTTTCCAAATTCTTCAACTTTTTCTAATACTTGGCATAAAGTAAAGTACTAGGCTCTCTACAAAAAATTCCATCAATTGTTTTACATTGACCATTCTATTTGAATAAGAATTAAGCTGATTTAAATCAACTTTGTCATCTCTTAAAATCATAGGAAGGAGTGTGGGGATTACAATATTGAAACTATCCTTCCATTTCTCTAGGTTCTTCAACTCACCATTATCCTCTAACAAGCGGGGTACAACCCTTTTGTCAACATTTATGAAAGAGTTCATTTTTGCTCATGTAGATTCAATTATACTTTCCATATACCCTTTATGATTTTGTGCCATCTTGACAATATCAAAAGTAATATGGATACTAGGTGGGGCATCAGATGTGTTTGCAGATCCCTTATGCATACCTTCCAAAGATGTAAATCTAGGATTCCATATTTTAGATATACGTTTGAGCCGCTCTTGATTCCCACTTATTCTAGTAATGGCATCTCTCAAATTTAGATAAGATACATGGGCATTTTTTAACCTTTTAAGATTTTAGATAGTCTATGCTCCAAGATACACATTCTCCTTTTGTTGAGTCTGTTGAGCATTCTTCAAGTTCTCTTCCAACATTTGAATCTTTTCTTTAAGCTCTTCATTTTCAATCATCACATGAGTAGGGGGAACTATAGAAGAGGAGCCTGCTTCTTGCATACTTGCAAGAAGGGATGTTTTTTGAGCCAATAATACCTACTACTAGTTTTAAGCTTCCATGAGATCATTATGTTCCTTCAACAATGTATTAAGTCTATCTTGCAACTTTCAAACAACAAATTCATTAAATTTGGTAAAATCTACCACTAATCCAGTAGCTTTAGGGGTAGAGGTGTCAGATACCCTCTTTACAATCAAGACCCCTTTGATATCCTTTGATTCTTCAACAATCATAGGCTTATTTATAGTTTGGGCAAGGGCCTAGATTGCAAGGGCTTCTCAATGTGGGTTGAAACCTGATCCTAGAAATGCCATCTCTGCTTCCTCTTATGTGGAGAAAACTTCTCCTTCTTGTTTCCTAATAGTATCAAAGATAATTGTAGAAGCAATGTCCTATTTAGGGAGTAGTAACAATCCACTATCTTGCACCATTCTTCTCCCTTCTTCAGACGTAATGTTTTTTATCTCAAAATTCATTTTTCCCCTTACCTTTGTAGCTACTTCATCATACTTTTCTCTAGGCACATCTTCTTGCGCCAACTGAAATATTTTATGGTCTCCTACATCTTTTCTCTCATAACAAAAATCTTTAAATTCCTAGGATTTAACAAAATCATCATTAGAAATGAATTGTGAACATGCAAATTCCCTCACATCATTGAGGTTATCTCTCCCCATAGCCATGTCCAACCCGAACCTTTGCTGAAGAAGGCCTAAAATGTTTAGTCTTGAGTGGGATAGTATATATTGTTGAATTTGATCCATGGTGATATGAAAATCTTCAATTTCATTTATTGATGGGATAGTCAACCAACAATGGCAGTTGCTCAACTTTAATCCTCTTCTGTGGTTGCTCTCTTGGGTGAGAATCCATAATGATTATTTGAGGGGGAGGAGAGGGAGTGACTTGTGGTGGGTTTGATTGCACATTTTTCCTAATAACAAGCCCCTAGGGCCTTTTGATAGAAAGGTGATCTGAATCGAGGTAGGGATTTAGTTAACAATATATGGCGTAAAAGAAACCTACAATACTGTGCTCAATTTGGATAAAATTGCAAACTCGTGAAAAGAGTTGTATGCATTCTAAATCAATATTTTTATTCAAAATAGTTGGAGTATATACAATCTGGAGAATTCCAAAAGTCACCATAGCCACAGGAATTCAAATTGAATAGCTGGTTGTGAGAAAATACAAACAAAATTACAAAAATTTCAAAAAAACTAGGAATTTATTTACCCCAACTTGGCGGGGTCATAACTTTCCATTCGGTTCTCAAAATTCAAAACCGTTTACACCGATGGAAAGGTCTCCAAGAGTACTAAGTTACACCCTTAAAAAATTGTGGCTTCAATAGATGATTTTCAAATGAACGATGCAAGTTTCAACCCCAAATTTCACTTTGAAGACCTCTGAAAACACAATCTACTAGTACCTAGAAAATACTAAAAAATTCCACAATTTTAAATTTTTAGTTTTTCTCATTTTTGTCACCCCTGGACTGTTCTAGATCATTCCTCCCCCTTGAGAGGCAATAGGCCCCATTGCACTAAGCTACTACAACAAATGAGGAAACTATGCTTGAATCTATTCCTTGATGAACCACTTGCCCTAATGAGAAAGTTGACCAGCTCGAACCACCTGATAAAGAGGAATTCTCTGATTTCTGAGAGTCTTCACAATGACTTCGGTGACACGGTCATGCTATAGTGGAGTAGTAGTCATTGGATTCAGTTATGTAGCATGAATGTGTTTAGTGGCTTGGGAGATGTCCAAAAAATGAGGAAAATAAGGACATAACAATTCCACATTGAAAACTAGATGCAACCCCAAAAATGGTGACAAATTAAGCTCAAACTCATTTTCTCCAACTTGCTTGATAATGGTATATGCGCCATGGAGAAAAGGAAAAAGTTTCCTATTTGGTCCTTGAAGATGCTCCTTTTGGAGATGTAACCACACCTTGTCACCAATCTGAAATTGATGAGGATTTTTGTGTTGATCATGTATGTCCTTATACTTCTTATTACTCTACTCCAAAATCTCATGAACTTGTTGTTGTAGATGTGTGATCTTCTCAACGAATTTTTCTACTTTATCTACCTCCTTATTAAAATTCAATGGAATATCAGGTTGTAGAATAGGTACTGCTAAATCCATGAGTGCCAATGGTTGATACCTAAGACAAACATCAAATGGATTATGCCATGTAGTACTATGGAGTTCTCGGTTGTAGTTGTTTTGCATGTAGGGAAAGATCTCATCCCATGTGCGGGGATGCTTTGAATGATACATTTAGAGGATGTGAATGATCAATCAATTTACCACTTCTATTTTCCCATCCATTTGAGGAGAGAATGTTGTAGACTTCATCAACTTTGTGTCCATTTTAGCCCATAGTGAAGACCGATTTTTTTTTATGAATCTACTATCCCTATTAGAAATAATGCTTTTTGGAAAACCAAAATAAACCCAAACATGTTCAAAAAATAATTTGGCGGTTTCTTCTATAGAGATCATCTTTTTACAAGCCACCATGTTTTCCATTTTCGAAAACCTATCTACCACCACATATACACAATCATGACCCCATCTAGTAGTTGGAAGCCCATACATAAAATCCATTGAAATTCACTGCCATGGTTTATCAAGAATAGGTAGTGGTAAGTAAGGAATAGTTTATGATTTGTAGGCCTGCAACATGACTATAGTGTGCTTACCATATCATCCTTTGTCATTATTCAATGGGAACACATATGTGACCAACATGACAAAGCATCCCATCCTCCAAATGAAAATTAGGGATAGACTTTCCTTCTACCAATTTATTGTAAATGTCAAAAAAATCAGGATCATTACCATATAGCTGGGCCCAAGTTGATGTTTGATGACCACACAAATCCAACACCATTGTTAGAGCTGCAATTGGAGGCCTACTTAAATAATTTGTCACTTTGTTAGTGCTCCCCTTTTTATGATGATTTTTGAGGTAAAATTGTTGTAGATAAGTAGACCACCATTGATGTCTATCATACTGGAACTTCCCTTGTGTTTGCAAGAATTGAAGAGGTTTGTGGTTTGTATGTATAATAGTCCCCCTTTCTGAAATATAATGCTTCCACTGTTTGCAGGCCTAAACGATGGCATATAGATCCTTATCATATGTGGGCTATCGATGCACTCTATCAGAAATAGTCTCACTATGATAGGCAATTGGATGTCCATGTTGCATAAGTAATGTGCCAAGAGCATACTTAGATGCATTCGTTTCTATTTCAAATGATTGTTGCAAGTCTGGAAGGACCAACACTAGTGTTGAACATAGTCTTTGATTTAATTCCTAAAATTATTATTTCTTTGCATCTATCCACTAAATTTTTTATTGTGCTCCACCCCTAAGTGTCTAATTTAGAGGCCATGATAAATGGGAAAAACCAAGAACAAATCTATGATAGAAGTTTGCTAGGCCCAAGAAATTGCGAAGCTCTATGAGATTTTTAGGAGGTGGCCAATCTATGATTATCTAAATCTTTGCAAGATCAACATGAACACCCTCACTGTCAATAATGTAGCCCAAGTATTAGATGTGTTGCATACCAAAGGAGCACTTTTCTATGTTGGTATAGAGTTTGTGTTGTTGCAGAGTTGAAAGCACCTGTTCAACACGTTGCAAATGCTCAAACCATGTTTTTTTGAAGATGAGTATGTCATCCAAGTAAAAAACCACAAAAGAATCAATGAATGGTCTAAGCACATCATTCATCATCCTCATAAATATGGAAGGAGTGTTGTTTAGCCCAAAAGTTAGGACCAACCATTCAAATAAACCTTCCTTGGATTTAAACACAATCTTCCACACATTTGTTGGATCAATTGGTACTTGGTGATACCCAGAATTCAAATCAATTTTTGTGAAGAAATTAGCCCCTCTAAGTTGGTCCAAGAGGTCATCAATTCGATGGATCAGATATCTATTTTTCACAATGATTTTATTCAAAGCCCTATAATCAATGAAAATTCTCCACGTTCCATCTTTCTTCTTTACAATAAAAATTAGTCTGACACATGGCAAAGCACTTGGATGAATGTGCCCCTTCTAAATCAACTCTTTAATCTGCCTCTGAATTTCATCATTTTCCAAAACTGGCCTCCTATATATTGGCTCATGTAGAAGAGTTGTCCCTGGAATTAAATCAATGGAATTCTTGACTTGACAGTGTGTTGGGACCCCTACTGGTGAATTAAACACACTCTGATATTCTTTCAAGATGTTATGCATTTGCTTTTGTTGGTTTGCTGTTGTGGCCAATTTGGGATGTGTATTTTGGACAACTGATTTTGTTTCTTTAGGGTGAACCATGAGCAATACAAAAACTCTAGTTTGAGCAACCAAACATTTACATTGTTTAGCACTAATCAAAGAAACAAATTGTTTTGGACATACCTTTGGATACGATACTTTATTTTACCAAGCTTGATTGTGACGCTGTGGGGTTTGGACTCATATACACCATGGCGTTGATACACGTATGGCTGCCCCAACAAGACATAACATACATCCAAAGATTATATATCACATATTACTTCATCCTTAAATGGTTTTATTGAAGATGACAAATGACACTATTTATTTATTTGAATATCTCGCCCCTCGCTTACCCATCCCATGGAGTATGGTTGTGGGTGTTTTGTCATTTTCAGATTTAGTCTTTTGATTATCTTTATAGAAATTAAGTTCTTTTGGTTACCACTATCAACAATAAAATGTAGAGTCTTTCCACCGACCCACATTTGTGAATGGAATAATCGCTCTTCATCCTAACAGGGTAATACTTTAGTAGTTGCAATTGTGGCATATGGCTCTCCTTTTATGACCTGATCACTATCCTTTTGCTCAACTTATTTTCCTCGTGTTTTTGTCATTAGATTCTTGATTCTTCGACAATCCTTTGTGTTATGGAATGGAGTCTTATGTACTTCACACCACATGCATGTATCTGATTGTGTCTTCTTAGCAACCCATGTCTTCTTGGGTGAGTTTGAGGGAGGTTCCTTGACCACCTATTTTCCTATAAATTTATTGCTACTTTCACCCTTCAACTTATTATTTGCAAAGTAATCTCTCCTCCCTTTCTACTTGATTTTCTATTCAATTTTTGTGGCATATTTGAAAGTAGTTGCCAATGTTTCAATGTTAAAAAACTCCATCTCAGTCATAATATATCTATGAAGTCCATTGCAATATTTTAGAATTCGATGCTTCTCTGAATCTTCGATACCAAGTTTTGTCGAAAGTGCATAGAAAGTAATGGTGTAATCTTGCATAAATTTATCCTTCTTCTATCGAAGCAATTTCCACTATATAAATTTTTGTTCAAATATATCCTCAGGGAAGTATGCTTCTTTTATGTACTCCATAAAGTATCCCCATGTAGGTTTGTTACCAAAGCTTATCTCCAATTCTTGTCCAACAAGTAATTCTCTATCTCTATTTTCCACATTAATTTCCAACACTTGTTTCACATGGCTTTCAACTTTGAGGAGAGAAAAAATTATTTTCTCTACATCTAAGAAATGATTTACAAAGAAGTTTCATTCCAATTTTGATAACCAATCATCAATAGCATCAACATCAATTTTCCCTTCAAAATTTGGGATATCAAAATTTACCTGTACTTTGAAAGGGGTATGTCCACGAAATGGTGCCTCTACCCTGTATGGTTACTTGCCCTACAAAAGGCGTGAGAATTGGCTCATCATCTCTTCTCTTTGCTTATTCAAAGCTTCTTCAACCACTTTCTTAATAGATTCTAATGAATCACCTTTCTCATCTACCATCTTTGGTCATGTGCATCTCAAAGGAGGGTATTCTTACAAGTTCTATGCATCCAATCCTAATCTTTGGTAGGATGATCTTGTGCAATCCGACATTCAGGAGCATTCCCACTTTGATACCACTAATTTGAATCAAGGTGGGGATTTAGTTAACAAAATCTGGCATAAAAGAAACCTATGATATTGTGTTCAATTTGGATAAAATTGCAAATGCGTGAAAAGTGTTGTATGCATTCCAAAACAATATTTTTTAAAAAATAGTTGGAGTATATAAAATTTGGAGAATGCAAAAGTCACCACAGCCCCAAGAATTCAAACTAAATAGCTGGCTATGAGAAAATACAAACCAAATTACAAAATTTTCAAAAAAACTAGGAATTTATTTACCCCAACTTGGCGGGGTCATAACTTTTCGCTCGATGCTCGGAATTGAAAACCGTTTACACCGATGGAAAGGTCTCCAAGAGTACTAAGTCAATACCATAAAAAATTGTGCATTTAACAAATAATTTTTAGAGATCGATGTAAGTTTCAACCCAAAATTCTACTCCAAAGACCTCTGAAAATGCAATTTACTAGAACCTAGAAAATACCAAAAGAATCTAAAAAAATTTGATTTTTGGTTTTTCTCAGTTCTGTCACCCCTAGATTGTTCTGGATCAAAAGGTTAGTTCTAGGCTAATTTTTTGGTTTCTCTTCCAAGGTAGGGTCCTTTCCTAGAACTCTGTCAAAATTCTTCAACACTGTCTCAATCTTGGCAATTGGGTCATCAATATCAGAAAATGCTCCAAGATAATCCTTATCCTTCTTTTTCCTAGTGGTCTTTGCCTTGATGAATGCAAGATATTTCTCCTTTCTTTTTATTACCTCAACTTCATCCTTACAATTTCTTAGGACATCTTTGTTTTCATCAACTTGATAGCAAAAATTAGACCTTCTAAAACTTTTCCTGACCTCATGTATGAAACCTTTAGTGTCAAAATCCCCGACTTATACCTAAAATAACCTATATTCCCCAAGCACTTATTTCAACCTACATAACTTGTCTCTGGTTGAAGTGAAATCTGAAAATTCAATAACATGAGGGAAAAAAGACCCTTTCTTTTGTTTCCTTAAATAAAACTGATTAGTCTCATCCAATTTTCATATAATTTCCATGAATACTTGCCTAGGTGACACATATCTGGGTAGCACATGGGGGGCTTGAGGGCACCCATACATTCTAATAACAATTGACCTATCATAGAGGTAATAATCTCCCAAGATATGTCATACTCCTAACTTCGACCTCCTATCTTTGGGCCTAAGAAAATATAAAATTTCCTTTTGCAATTTGATTCTAGGTAGACCCAACCTTTCCATGACTTGTCTTACAAAGTAAATCTCAAAAGTAACATAGTTGGACTCACTATAATGTTTGTCCCAAATATAGGTCCAATATTGCATTGAGAGATCTTTTCCCTCTTTATCTTTCATGTTCAATTGTAAATCTCTATTGAGATGATCTTTCCCTTTGTACAAAAGCATATGGAAAAGGAGAGAATATGACTTGAAATTCACCTCTGACTCCTTACCACTTTTCCTTCTCTTAATGTCCACTAGCTAATTGTGAATATCCTCAGCTAAAAATTTGGCATAGTCAAAGTCACTATTGACAAAAGGATGTTGTATATCAATGGCCATATACATAAGATGTATCTCCATTTTTGAGTCTGCATCTTCTCCCAACACCTGGCATAATGCCCAATATGTTCTTCTGAAATAGTCTTCAGAATACTTGACATCAAAAGGCTCATGTTCATTACCAGGGATTCTTAATGAGTTTCATTTGAACCCTTTCTATCTAAACCTAGGGATCCATTTCACTCTAAAGCTACTTTTGTCTTGTCAGTAATTTTGTCATAAAGAAGCAAGGATTATAACCTTACTTGCGGCCACATTGAGTCTAAAATCCTCAGAAATAAACTCCTTGGTTATATCAATAAGGATGCTTCCATCCAATTCCCTAATTACTTTGATATTTTCATCATACCCAGAACTAAGGCGTTTGATGAGTTCCACATTTATAAAGACATTAGGTACAATCGACTTCCGTAAATCATAGGTCCATGCATTGGAGATAGGGAATTACGCTTTTTTTTTCCGTACCAGTGTATGAAAAATTCCCACCTAGTGAATGTGTCATCCTAGTTCCTTAGCTCAACATCTCTACATTTTATAGCTATTTCTACCATCCCCTCTACTGCATTAGGACCAAGGTTACACACAGGCTGTTTTGAGGAACCCGACAATTGGTCCATAATATCCTCCTCAAAGGGTCTTTTAAATGTAGAGCCAAAGGGTTGGGTGTTTGACCGAATCATAATTCCATAATGATCTTAAAACAGATTTCTACAGTATCATGTTGGGACTTTACAATCTTACACAACAAATTTTGAAGACTTGTCACTTGATTATGAGCTTCAAAACTTTAGAAATGGTGAATTTTTCCAAGAAGGACATACTCTTTTCTTAATTGTTCAGGGCTCAAGTTGATGTGAAATGGGTGCACCTCTACGGATTTTGCTACTATGACAGACCAAACAAATTAACTAAAAACTTATGAAAGATATTAGCTAAAAATATGAGTCATCATTCATCACATCCACCATTACTTCTTGTTCATGTGAGGGTAGTTCATTCATCTTCCATTTACCGAGTTTGAATGTGGGTTGTCCATCTAGAAGGGAAATGCAAATCTCAATGATGAGTAAAGTCTATATTTTCTTGAAAAGGATGCAACCATCCCCTCTCTCTAATAGGATTATCCCATGTCCCACGTGAGAATATCATCACACAATGTCCTTCCACAATTTTGCAACCAAGAAAAGACATGCCACTATGGGTCCGCAGACTTGCGAAATCCTTTTATCTTCTGCCACATGCCAACATTCTATGGAGCCTTGATTTTCTTGAAAATTATGCAATTGTCCCCTCTCTCCAATAGGATTTTCCCACATCCAACATGAGACTATTGTCATATAGTTTCCTTCTACAGTTTCGCAACCAAGAAAAGGACATGCCGCTATGGGCTTGTGGACTTGCAGAATCCTTTAATATTTCACCATGTGCCAACATTTCGTGGAGCCTATACACAACACTCTTTGAAAGTTGTCACATTCCCAAGAATTAGTCACCGCTTGTGACACTTGTACACCTTTTGCAATTCTACAAGCCTTTTTCTCTTCATTGAAAATCATAATTCGAAAGCACAAAAAGAGGTAGGGACCACTTTTACAAGAGAAAATTAGACAATCATAATATCACATGTGCAAAATTCACTTTTCAATGTGGGACCATAAAATAAAATTCCACAACGATCGGACCTATCAAGTAATAGGGTATGTAGGGCTGGTAAATAGATGGGGTCGTGACATAACAACACAACTTAAGCAAAAAGAAATTTAGATAACCAATCAATAATAAAATATAACAAGAACACAAGAGTTTCATGAATCATATTCCAAACTATTGTTCATGATATCTTATATTGTATTTCATGAATTTATTAGTCAAATTGAATAAATTAGCGTAGTACCATTTTCCACTATTTCAAATTTCAAATGTAGAATCTAGATTTTGAATTTTAACTATTATCTAGGGATTTAATAGTGTTGGTTCTCAAAAACGCAGGTTTCAACCATAAGAGTTTGCCAAGTTCTTACAACACTTTTGGCCAACGTACAAGGACAATTACACAATTGAACCTTCTGCTCTTTAGGTTCTGCTAGACCTAGGTGGGTGAACCTATGTGAAAAAAATGCAGATTTGAAATGTACTTCCTGCTAAACAATCTACCCACAATGGCAATTAGGAGCGGATAGACAAAATGACTGCAACTACACCTACTACACAAAAGAAAAGATTTGAATATATAATTTGTTATGAATTCTATCCTCTGGGATATGGCAGATCAGTGCCTTCTATCTGTTGGGCAATGGAGTCAAAAATAACAAGGATTCAAGGTGTCTCCCTCTCCAACTTAATTCAAGTTGTTAGGCATATTTAAAGTATGAAATTCTATGACTGGCATATTATTTCACCAATTTATGGCTTGCATAAATTATGCTTGAATGTTTTCCTACCAGGTTCTTCTTTAATCATCCAACAAAAATCCTGAAATCACTCTGACTTGCTTAAAAGAATTTAGTTATGACTTTGCAGACACCTATTAATCAAACCACACAAAGTGAAAATTGCACCATGATAAACCAGATATATACTTGTTATCCCGATTTAAATGATTTAAAAATTCTAATTGGAGACAACCAGATAGGAAATTAAAAAATTATATCATCTTAACAACCGAACTCAAAAAATATTGCACCTATTTAAAATTGTTTTCTCCATTACACTCTGTTTCAAGAAGGATTGTTCCTCCCTTTACATCCCAGTTCTGTTATTTTTCCAAGAAATCTCCCCCCTCTAGTTAACAAAATTTACAAAATATTTATACCATGAAACCCAAGGGTCATGACCCTTCATTTGTTCTAGTATAATTGTTTACATTCCATGTCATAAATTAAAATATTTACTTAGTTTCCTATTCGGCAAACTAAATATTTTTACATAGTTCACCTTTTGATTTTGTTTTAATACTTTTCCAGTAATTTTTTATTTCATTCTAAACCTTACCGCTCCTTTCACTTTATTTCCCTGTGGCTTTTTATTACATTTATCACTCTACCGTGGCTTAACTTTTACCTCCCTGAGGTATCGCGGTGGCTGCCTCTAACAGTTATCTTTGTTGTCCATCGCGCCACCGTAGTCTCTGCTTTGACTACCAGCGGTACCGCGATGTCTTCAGTCTACTGCTACCTTCACTAATACTGCTCTATCATGGTCTTCACGTTTACTCCTGGCGGTACTACAATAACATTTATTGTTACCTTCGCTCGCTTCCCTGCCGCTTATATCCATCCACCACTCCACCATCGGCTTCGTTTTGTCTAACCACGGTATCGTGGTATCCGTCTTTGCCAACCGCTGCCTTCCTGTACCGTAGTCACCGTGGTCTCCGCTCGAACCCCCTGCGGTACCACAATGAGCCTCCTATTTGCTTGCCTGGCCAGTTACTAACCGCTCACTGTGCCACCGCGGTGTATGCTTAGACCATGCGTGGTGGCATAGTAAACACTTTGTGCTTTCTCCGTTAGCCGCTACCATTTCCCACTGCTCTGCTGCAGTCACTGGCTTGACTACCAGTGGTACCACGATAGGCTCTTTCCAGTGCTTATTGAATCGGCTGACTGTTTACCACGCCACCACGGTCGGTTTGAAGACCGTGCACGATGTAGCAGTAACAATCATATGACTGTGCTTATCTGTCACCGCCATACCATGGGCCCCTTTGTAGGAGGCTGCGGCATAGCGGTAAATAACATAAGGAGTGAATATCAAAGGAGCGGTATAATGAATTTTACCATTTTGGATGGTGAAAGTGGATTTTTAATGAGAAAGATAGGCAAATGATGGGATTTAAATGGAGAAAAATAATAGGGTTTTTATGAAAAAATATTAAGTTCTAATAGTGGCTCCTGTTGGGGATGAGTGGTTTAGCAAATCACTGCAAGAATCCAAAATGCAACTGAGAGAGAAGACCAAGCAAAGGATGGAAAATGAAGGCAAATGGAGAATGGAGGGAATGAAAGAGTGAAGGAGATGGAAAATGGAAAGTGGAGCATGGAGAATGGAAGGTGAAAATGACCCTAATCTACTGTACATGGAAAGAAAGCAATGATTTCAAAAAGGGAATCCCTGGGAATGTCCATGTACTGGCAAACCCAGACCCTTCAAAATTCCTAAAATAATGTGCATGGAAAAGAATATTTAAAGAGGGTTACTAAGAATTGTCCATGCACTGGCAATCCTTAACCCTCTATTGATCCTCAAGAGAAGAAATGCTTTAGGAACTGCCCATGTACAGGCAATTCCTGCTCCTCTCCAGACATGTTCTGTAGGAAATAAGAATCTTCACCTCCTTTACCAGTTATCACAAAAGGGCCAAGCCATAAAGCTTCAAACTTGCCATGCTTCCCCTTCTCTTGACACCGAGCATTCCACATCAATACCAAGTCATCTTTTTCAATTTTTCTCTTCTTGGCCTTTTTATCAAAAAGGTATTTCATTTGTAACTGCAATTTCACATTATGCTTCTAAGCCACTCTTCTCACTTCATCAAGCTCTGCAAGATGCTCCATTCTTTCCTCCATTGGATCATAAATATCCAAGTCTTCTTGCAGAATAAATTTATAGACTCACAAAAGATTCTGCAATGGCATTCTAGCTTGTGGCCCATACACCAATTCAAATGGAGATTTTCCAGTTTCCTTCTTCATTGTAATCCTATATTCCCATACAACCAATCTTAACTTTGAATCCCATGCCTTTTTATTTGTATCTAGCATCCTCCTTACTATCTTCAAAAGATTTTTATTTCTTGACTCTACCTGACCATTGGCTTGTGGATGATATGGGGCAGAATAAGAAATATTAATGCCATATTTTTTGCAAAAATCTCTAAACTCATTAGATCTAAAACACATCCCATTATCTGTGATCAATCTGACCAGGGTGCCAAATATGGTTATAACATTCTCCATCAGAAAGTTCATCACCACTTTGCTTGTTACTTGCTTAGTTGGGACAACCTCCACCCACTTAGTAAAATAATCTATGGCCACTAGTATCCATTTGTTTCCTCCACTTGATCTTTCCTATATTTCTCCAATGAAATCAACTCCCCATTGGTGAAAAGGTGCTTCTACCTACAAAGGTCTAAGTGACAATGCTACTTGATACTTCAATTTCGTTGAGAATTTTTGACAAGCCTCACATTTCCTCACATATGCAAAAGACTCATTGAATACCCTAGGCCAATAATAACCAGCCCTGAGAATCTTGTGTGCAGTAGTCTTAGTAGAATAGTGGTCTCCACATACCCCTTCATGCATTTCTCTCAAAACATATTTTGCCTGGGATTCATCTAGACATAACAGCAATATACCATCCCTATTCTTACAGAATAGGTCCCCTTCTATAAAAACATATTTAGAAGCCTGCAACTTCAAAGTTCTCCTTTGATTATCATTCAACCCTTCAGGGAACTTCATATGTTTCAGATAATGCATTACATTTGCATACCATGGAGTATGCTCAATACTTGCTATGACTTCTTCCTTACCTTCTACATTGCAGATTTGGTTTGCTTCAATACTTGTTTTTGCCATCAGCCTGGCCAGACCCTGTCCTCTTATCAACTTGGTAATCTGAATCTCCATGTTGAACTCTTGGATTTTATTAATCCATCTGCATCTCTTCCCTATCACTTCTATCTACACCAGGATATCCTTCACAGCTGCATGTGAGACATAAGCAATTACCTTAGCTCCAACAAGGTAAGGCCTGAAATCCTTTGCTACTTTGACCAGTGCATAAGCCTATTTTCCCATAATATCATACTTCAATTCTGATCACTGCAAAGATTTATTGAAAAAGGAAACAGGCTGCTCATGACCTTCATAATTTTTTTGTAACATGACAGCAACTATGGTATGGAATGAAGCAAAAGAAAAAATCTGAAATGGCTTAGTAAAATTAGGGGACTTCAGGATAGGGGCTTCTTTGATAGCTCTTTTTATAGATATGAAGGCATCCATAGCTTCAGCAGTCCAGTCCAACTTTTCTCCTTTTTTCAACATCTTAGATATAGGTTTAACAATCTCAGCAAAATTGGACACAAACCTCCTAACAAAATTAATTTGGCCAAAAAATGATTGGATGGCTTTGATAGTTTTGGGAATGGGAATTTTATCTATGGCATCTACCCTTTCAGGATCTATCCTAATCCCATCTTTTGACACAATATGCCCCAAAATTTTACCCTCTGTGACAACAAAAATGACATTTTTTAGGATTAAGACTAATACCATATTCCAAAGCTTTGATGAAGATCTTCTCCAAGTCTCCCACATGATTCTCTGCCCTTTTGGAATAAGTAGTGAGATCATCTTGATATACCACCATTATAGCATTGATTAAATCTGCAAATGCCACATCCATGGCCCTTTGAAAGGTAGCTCCTGCATTTGTGAGACCAAATGGCATTCTTACATAAACATACATTCCCCATGGTGTAGTGAATGTTGTCTTGTACTGCTCAGATTCTTTGACTTTGACCTAGTTATACCCAGAAAATCCATCCATCATTGACAATAGCTCACATCCTATTACTTTGTGCAATATTGCCTCCATGTTTGGAAGAGGATAATTATCCTTTAGGGAAGCAACATTCAGATTTCTAAAATCTACACACAGTCTTATGTCCCCATTTTTCTTCCTGACTGGAACCAAATTCGAGACCCATGTTGAATGCCTAATGGGTTTTATGATACCTCCATCTCTGAGCTTTGCTAGCTCCTCTTGCATCTTAGGTTCCAGAGTTGGGTTGATAGGCCTCTTCTTCTGTCTGAATGGCTTTGTGTCTGGCTTAAGTGGAATCTCATGCTGAAAAAGATCTTCTCTATATGCCTTCAAATCCTCATAAGACCAAACAAATAAAAAAAATGCCAACCATTGATATTTGCAAATCTAATGGTTCTAGGGTTATTTCAAAGGTTTGAATTCGCAAGTGCAGTGCTTAAGACATTTTCTTCTAGAATACACCTATTGGGAATTTTTGCCTCAAAGTTCTGGCTTGTTTCCCCTTCGGAATTGGCATTTTCATTCATAATTCTTGCCTTTACCATGACAAATTTCACTGGCTTTGGCGGTTACCACCATACCATAGGTGGTGGGTCCACTCACTGCGATAGCGTGGTGAGACTGCTAGCGGTGGCTTTGGCAGTTACCACCATACCGCATGCGGTGGGTCAACTCACCTTGGTAGTGCGATGAGACCGCCTGCGGTGGTCCTGGTCGTTACCATCACCACTGCGGTCAATGAGTTCACTCACTGCAGTGACCATGGTAAGACCACTAGCGGCCTGGCTGGCAGTTACCACTATACCGCAATCAGTCAAGTGGCTGACCGTGGTGGCCATAGTAAAACCACCAGCAGCCTGGCTGGCAATTACCCTTGTACCATGGTCAGCCAAGGCGGTTACCACCATACCACGAGGCGTGTTGGTCAGGGCTATGATAGTGCGGTAGAAGCTTGTATGAGCTCGGGGTAGAGTTTGACTAAGTTGGACTTGGTGTCAGAGTGACAGGAAAATGACAGGTTGGAACGTGGTAGGTTGACTGCATCTGGTTGGCCGAAGATAATGAAAGGGATAGAGCACGGTGATGACTTGGGCCAGAGCTCAAAGGAGCTCAGATGGCTTACTGCCATACCGCGAGGCGAAACAGTCAAGGCAGCGGTAGTGCGGTAAATGGCAGAGTGAGCTCGAGCGAGCTCACCACCATATCGCGACAGGTATTTATGAGCTCAGTGGTAATGCAGTAGGAGCTCGGATGAGCTCGAAACTCAGTCGAATGAGTTGGATTGATTTGACTGACTGTCAGAGGTGTGACTGCAAATGAGATGGCAACACGTGGAAGATCTTTATGATCTGTTTGGTCGTATGGTTATTTCCTGAGTGTGATTGGGCTGCATTATTGAATGGAGATTGAAAGACATGTCTGTGACCAATTTTAATTTTGCGCGACTCGATGCCTGCGGTGCATGTTATCAGGGAATGGTTGAAGCTTGCAGGTGGATAATTTATTATCCTAATGACCATTGATGGCTTGACTGGCTGAACAAGTTGGCCAACAATATATGTATTCTGGTGTACAGGTCGATAAAGAGGATGAGCGATAATAGAGAGAGGTTGAGGGTGTTCGAGTGTTTCAACCGTGAACACTTAGACTCTCAGATCTGGTAAGATGTGAACTTGTGATGCCAAGAGGTTGGGCTGGTCGTGAGGTTGGCTATGACAGTCATTTGAGAGGAGCTGAAGGGAATCTACACAGTATGTCTTGAGTGCATTGTAACTGTGTGATATTTTGGTTTGTGTAGCTTGTATATCTTTCTCTAGATGAACAAGTTGTAATATTCTGAAGAGCATAGCTCTGGTTTTGTATTGTAACCATTTTAGTTACTAAATAAAAAAAGTGAGTTGAATGTTTTGGAGGTGGGTTTTTTACTCGAAAGGGTTTTAACCACGTATATCTGTGTGTTCATAGTTTTGTCTTTCATGGTTATCTGTTTATGTTGAATCTATTATTTGTTTGCATTCACTTCTCTCAGAGGATCAATGGGGGATCAACTGTGCCTGCTTCCACTTTATGGTACAATTGGTTGTGTCTTTGTTGTGATTTTGGATTGAAATCACTAAGGCACTGTTGTCTTAGATGCCTATCTTGATGACAAACCAAACTCATTATCCCCAACAAGTGGTATCAGAGCTAGTAGCTTGTTGCTCATGATACCAACAAGTGGTATCAGAGCATATTTGAAGGAGGTTGAGGCTTGATGATACCAACTAGTGGTATCAAAGTCTTCTCCTGGTTGCTGAAGTTTTGGGTTTTCTCCTGTGAAGATTTCTTAGCCTGGCAAGCTTGAGGAAGTCTGGAGAAATCGGTTAGTGATTGATCCTTCACTGAGTGGAAGTATGTGCTTCATTGATTCAACACATAGTTTGAAAGACGTTGGAGATGACTGGAGTTGGTCATGTTATGGCAACATGGTCTAAGGCTCCTGGCTTGCAACAAATGTTCCTGGTGCAAAGGGCATGAGATGTGTTCATGGATGAGTGGCAGCAAAGCGTGGTGTTCATACTGGGCATCTATGTGAGAGGTTCCCTAGAGGTATGGACTTGCTTGTGTTGTTGATCAACTATGGAGAGTTGTGCTTGTGCTGGGTGTTTTTTGACTTAGCACTGAAGGCAATTTCTATGGTGCTCTAATTGCATGGAGGCTATGAAGTGGCCTTGGTGGTCTGCAACTTCTAGATAGACTGGTTCTCTTTTGCTTGTGCATGACTATGGTGTTGGAACTGGTCTAAAATGGACCTATTGTTCCTGTATGCTTGTGTCTTGCACTTGCATGGTTTTAGATCCATGTCTTTGGTTATGAAGGTTTTGTGTAGACTTTCCTAAAAATTCTATGTTGCATTTTCATGTTCTTTCATTGTTCTAGTTAAGCGTGATGGTTGTGTGCAGACTCCTAACTCGTCCAGATGAGCAATGAAGATGGAGATGCGTGGGTGTTTTATAAACACTGTGGTTTTGTAGGTTTTGCACGGTCAAGGAAAACTTGTGTTTTGTGTGGAGCTGTTGTCTGCTATTTTCTAGATCCTGGATTTTGGGGTGTGACTGGATGATATAGTTGCAGTTCAACATGTCTTTGAGGAGGTTTGATGTCTTCACTGCATGGGAGTGTTGGTATGAGTTTATTTTTCAGCATTCTTGTGGTATGCTTTGATGGTTTCCTAGACTATGGTGCTTGAGTTGTGGACATGACTGGCAAATCAGATCTGTTGTTGATCTGGTGTTTGATTCATGCTTGTTTGCTTTGGTTGTTCTCTTTGATTATCTCAGTTTTCCAGTTTCCAGTACAATGATAGATTTGCATGTTTCTTTTGGTTGCATCCATGAGTTGTGCAATGTTGTGGGTTGTCCTTACCTACATGTTTGTTGTGGGACAACTCAGAAGTGGACTACCTATATCCATGAGGTTGTAACCATTTAGTGCAGATTTGTTAGCTAACCTTGTTTGTGGTCACTTGTGCATTGGTGTGGTTGTTTTGAGATGAGAGGAGGAATGACGTTTGAGTACCTGAATAGTCAGTGATGGGGACCTGAAGCATGTGAATCACGGTGTCATGGAGAGTTGGATAAATTGGCTAGTGTAAGCTTTTGACAGTGATGGTGTGGTCGATCATGGTGCTTGGAAAGCTTGGTGTCATAGTTCAGTCATAGCTTTAACAGTGACTGTGGATTCATCACTTGGTGGTGAATGATCTTCTTTGGTGTTGTAGATGCTTCTTGAGGACTCTTAGATCCTATTGCTGTAGAAGAGCTCTTTTGCATCTGCATGGTCACTATTTGAAGATGTGCAGCATCTTGGAGCCATGGAGGACTCTGGTAGTCTTTGGCTGAGATGCTGGTGGTGCTTGACAGGTGATGTTGGTTTAGAGTTTGTTTTCTTTATGTCATGTATACTCTTGCTTGTGCATTAGATTTTTGGCATGTTTCTTTGCTCTTGAAGACCATGGACATTTCACTTGAAGCATGGTATCTCCTAACGGGGATGTGTAGATCATGGTGTCATGATAAGTTCCTGTCCTAGGTTTGGAGCTTTGACAATGATCTGGGGTTTTCTCTTTGTTTTGAGTACATTGGTCATATGCTGGAGGACTTCATGTTTATTGCAGTAATGCATTTTGGAGTTACCATGAGATGACAGGTTGTTGATACTCATGGATGCATGGAGAATAAGGTGAGGTTGGAATTCTTTTGAGAATATTGTTGTTATAGCTGAAAGTCTGAATAGCCTACACCTTGGTTGAATGTGAGTTCAACAGAGACCATGAAGAAGAATGCTCTTGGGTAAGTCACATTGACTTGTATATCTGGGATGAGCATGTTTTTTATTTTCTCCTTGGTCTACTCGGTAGTGTTCCTGTGAAAGGTATTTGCCCATTATACTTTTCAGGTGTTATGCTTTATCTTTTATTGGTATGAATCTTGAGTGTTTTGAGATTCTAGAGGATTCATAATGGAAGGTTGATAGCATAGTGGATCTCCTTGTGCCTTTGAGGATTGGTGGGAGATAGTTATATGGGTGAGTTTGATCTTCTTTGAGGAGCTTACATCCATGGTTTTTTTGGATGTTGTTAAGGTTTTCCCTTTAGGATGTGAAGAAGATCACTCTTGACACAACTGGCATTTAGAAGTGTTTGTAAAAGGACATGTTTTGATTTGTTGTTTCTCTCTAATCTGGTCTTGTTCTACCTGAATGTTCTTGACTTTAGATGTGGGATGTCTATGTGGAGCCATGTTGGCCACTTGTTTGTGATCATGTGTTGTCACTTGGGTGATGACATGAAGGCTCTTATGTTTCCTTCTTCAGTCTGATATGGATCTTGGAAGAACTATGGAAGACAATTGAGAGAAAAGTTTCTTGCAGCAGGTGGTTGCAGCTGGTGCAGATCAGTGTGGATGTTCCTTGTAACTACATGGTTACATTTCTTTATGCGGGGTTTGGTGGACTTGGTATGCCTGGATCATGTGTTATGGTGCTTTGTTTTCATTCATCTGGATAGTACCCTTGCAGTGGGAGTACCTGGACATGTTTGGTCTACGACTGGTTGACACAGGGTGCTTGTTTGCTGCTGAGATGGGTGGTTCTACGATGGCATGAGTCTACTACTGGTTGTCATACCTTTGAGGTATGGGTGGTTGGATGTTTTAGCACGAGCTGTGGGTGTTGGTTTTCATTCACGTGGGTTTGATCAGTTGAATGAGGGCAGTCAGTTTTGTGGTTGTTGTTCTAGTCGATTGGTTTCTTGTTCTGGAGAATGGTTCTTTTTTTGTATTCATGTGGTGCTTTGTTGTTGCTATTGTGTTGCCTTTGTCACCTGGAGGATCAATTTCTTTCATTCTTGAGACTGGTGCATATACACCTTGGCGTGTTCTTGTGTTTGGAGTTGGTGCTTGAGATGGTGGAAATTTTTTGATGTCGTTGCAGAGGTCTTGGTTGGAGTGTGGAAGCATGGTTTTGGTCCTTGTTCGGATGTTTGGAGGAAGCCTGAACATCTTTGGCAAGTGGGAGATTGTAGGGCATTTTTGCCTCAATGTTCTGGCTTATTTCCCCTTCGGACTTGGCATTTTCCTTCATAATTCTTGCCTTTACCATGGCGGCTTTGACTGGCTTTGGCGGTTACCGCCATACCGCAGGCGGTGGGTCCACTCACCGCAGTAGCATGGTGAGACCACCAGCAGTGGCTTTGGCGGTTACTACCATACCGCATGCAGTGGGTCAACTCACCACAGTAGCATGGTGAGACTGCCTGCGATGGTCCTGGCAGTTACTACCACCGCAGTGGCCACGATAAGACCGTCAGCAGCCTGGCTGGTGGTTATCGTTGTACCGTGGTAAGACCATCAGTGACCTGGCTAGCGATAACCGCTATATCACAGTCATTCAAGTGACTGACCGCGGTGGCCGCAATAAGACCGCCAGCGGTCAACCAAGGCGATTATCGCCATAACACAAGGCATGTTGGTCAGGGTTGTGGTAGCATGGTAGTAGCTTGTATGAGTTCAGGGCAGAGTTTGACCGAGTTGGACTCAGTTTTAAAGCGTCAAGCAAATGATAGGTTGGCACATGGCAGGTTGACTGCATCTGGTTGGCCAAAGATGATGAAAGGGACAGAGCATGGTGATGAATTGGGCCAGAGCTCAAAGGAGATCAGATGGCTTACCGCCATACCACGAGGCGAAACGGTCTGGACAGTGACAGTGCAGTAAATGGCGAAGTGAGCTCAGGTGAGCTCACCGCCATACTGCGACAGGTATTTATGAGCTCGGCGGTAATGCGATAGGAGCTCGGATGAGCTCGGAACTCGATTGACCAAGCTGGACTGATTTGACTGACTATCAAAGGTGCAACTGCAAATGAGATGGCAACACATGGAAGATCTTTATGATCTATTTGGCCATATGGTTATTTCCTGAGTGCGATTGGGCTGCATTATTGAATGGAGGTTGACGGACATGTATGTGACCAGTTTTAATGTTGTGAGGCTCGATGCTTATGGATTAAGCAGTGCACGTTATCAGGGAATGGTCAAAGCTTGCAGGTGGATAATTTATTATCCTAATGACTATTGATGGCTTGACTGGCTGAACAGGTTGGCACACAGTATATGTATTCTGGTGTGCAGGTCGATAAAGAGGATGAGCGATAACATAGAGAGGTTGAGGGTGTTCGAGCGGTTCAACCGTGAACACTTAGACTCTCGGATCTGGTAAGATGTGAACCTATGAGGCCAAGAGGCTGGGTTGGTCGTGAGGCTGGCTATGATAGTCATTTGAGAGGAGCTAAAGGGAATCTACACAGTATGTCTTGAGTACATTGTAACTGTGTGAGATTCAGGTTTGTGTAGCCTGTATATCTTTCTCCAGATGAACAAGATGTAATATCCTGAAGAGCATAGCTCTGGTTTTGTATTGTAACCGTTTTAGTTACTAAATAATACAAGTGAGCTGAATGTTTTGGAGGTGGGATTTTTTACCCGAAAGGGTTTTCCCCACGTATATCTGTGTGTTCATAGTTTTGTCTTTCATGGTTATCTGTTTATGTTGAATCTATTATTTGTTTGCATTCACTTCTCTCAGAGGATCAATGGGGGATCAATTGTTCCTACTTCTGCTTTATGGTACAGTTGGTTGTGTCTTTGTTGTGATTTTGAATTGAAATCACTAAGGCACTGTTGTCTTAGGAGCCTATCTTGATGACAAACTGAACTCATTATCCCCAACAACAACCATAACTGTCCATCAAACATTCATCAAATGGTTATATTAATTTTCTAATTCAAAACAAGACACACATGTTGATGTGATAATATTATTTCACAAAAATTGAGTCAAGACTTTAAGTGATTTAATAATTAATAAAGCGTAAACCATTGATATTTGCAAATCTAATGGTTCTAGGGTTATTCTGGAGGTTTGAATTCACAAGTCTAGTGATTCAAATATTTTATTCCGGAATGCAACAACAATCATCAATTGAATATTCATCGAATGGTTATATTAATTTTTTAATTCACAACAAGACACACATGTTGATGTGACAATATTATTTCATAAAAATTGAGTCATGAATTTAAGTGATTAATAAGTAATAAAATGTCAACCATTGATATTTTCAAATCTAACGATTCTAGGGTTATTTCAGAGGTTTGAATTCACAAGTCTAGTGCTTCATACATTTGCTTCTGGAATGAAACTATAGTCATCCATCAAACATTCATTGAACAGTTATATTAATTTTCTAAGTATATTATTGTTATATTAATTTATTAAATAATACAACTCACAGTTACTAGTCATTAATTTGCACTGACATCCGACTTTAGACATAGTGCTTCTCTTAGTGGCTCACTTGAAACTTTTGATAAGAACTATAATAGATATGTTGGCACTTGTCCCCATTCCAAACACTTTATGAAGGAATTTGAGTATGTGGAAAATTTGTCCCGAAATAAAACAATATATAACATTTGATATTTTAACCACCCACGGTATGATTTTTTATTGGCATACCAGTTTAATTCACTAATGAACTTTTTTATTGGTTTGCAATTATGTTTTATTCACCAATGAATTTTTTGTATTGGTTTGAAAATAGGTTTAATTTGCCAATGAAAATATATTTTTTGGTTTGAAAATAGGTTTTTGTCACCAACAAAAATATTTTTTTGGTTTGAAAACAACACCCACAAAAATATTTTTTGGTTTCAAAACAAGTTTAATTTGCCAATGAAAATATTTTATTGGTTTGAAAACAAGTTTTAATCGCCAATGAAAATATTTAATGCTTTTAAAAATATTATAATTTGCCAGGAATTTCTACAAACTTCTAGCAATAAAAAAGATTCGCCAATTGAGATTTTTTTCCCGAAAAAAGAAAAAAAAATCCAATAAAATTAATATTTTTTCAAGAAGTATACAAGATTCACTAGGTTTATACACCTTCTCCGAGGGGGGGGTTCTTAAAGTTATCCTTATTAGGTGGCTTAACCCCAATATGCACTAGCTCCTCACCATACATTGCACCTCCATTTTCCAACCACCAGTTCTCTCTACGACTTGTGTCATGTGTCACATGGGCATCATTGAACACACTGTTGATGGTAAAATTAACACATGCAACACAAGTAAGCTGTAATTCACCTTACCTCTCCTAAGAAAGGTAAATGATCATAAAATAAATCACTTCCCAAGGTCCTAGGAGTTGGGTCACAACCTTGTTATCTAGCTAAGTGGTTAATATGGTTATTTGTTCAAGGGGCCTACTGGTGTTTCTTGATTAAATGTTGGATCAAACTCTAATCTAAACCATACTCTAACCAAAGGATAAAGAAAAATAAAAATATTAAGGGAAATACAAGAGAATTATGTGAATAATCAACCCAAATATTCATTCAAAATTGAAAACCTAATAGATCCATTAACTGTGGTATTAGGATCAAACTAAACACAATCTTTTACACTAATAGTGCAAGATCCAATGAAATTTGATAACATTAAGATGCAATTCATTTATAACTACCGTATCTGAACCATGGGGAAAATAGGGGGTGTTGGAATGCCCCTATTGTCCATAGGTCATTCAAGAATGTCCTAGGATCCCAAATTGGATTGACTATCAACCCAAACGGTGAGTCAATTCTCAATAGTCAATAGGGAAGACCTAGGAGGGGGTTCTTTAAACTTAGAGGGGTTCACCACCAAGAAAAATCTTGGAAACAACTTAACATTCAACTCAAAAATCCTAGTAATGCAAGCTAAATAAGACTAAGATGCCCTAGGTGGCAACTTAGTCCCGTCTGAAATTTTTGAAATCTTTGAATGTGATCCCAAGGTCCAATGTTTGTGCTTCCTTCTTCTTAGATCTTAGGTCTTGAAACTTCTAGATCTGGCTTGTAGGTGAGTTTATGTGAAGCTGACAACTTTGTAATGCAAATTTTCACTTCAAATGATATTCAAGTCTTCAACCTAAATCTACAAACACAAACATGCAAGAGAGTAAAAAATTGTTGATTGTTAGTGAATGGGGGTTTTCCTTGGTCAAACCCCTTGTTGGTAATTAAACCTTGAAATGAAATGAAATAAAGGAGGGAAATGATGAATGAACAAAATGTTATGTTCTAACTCACCAAACCCTTGTTATGAAATCCGCAAACTTGTGTGAGATGGCTAGGTTGAATGTAGATCTTGAATCAAATGAATGCTTGATAGATCTTGACTTGAATTGTTTGCTTGAATCAAAACTATACATCACAAATGTTAGCTCAAAAACACACATGATGCAAGAATATCCTTGATATGATGCTTGAATCTTGATGATGGCTCCAAATGCTTGAAGAATTGCTCTTGATCTCATAAAATTTCCTTAGGAATGAATACTTGAATGTTTGGGGATAAAATAAGTGAATGAACCTTGTATTTATACTTGTCCATGCTTAATATCCCAAAATTACACCACAACAAGATGACACATGAATTCATTAATTAAAGGAGGCTAAATCCCGCCAAGATTTGAAATTAAATCTTGAAAATACCTTAAGGGGGACTAAGACGCCCTAGGTGGTGTCTTAGTCCCAAGTCTTGAAACTTGGGGCAGAGACTCCAAAAAGGGGCCCATTTAAGGCACATTTGAAATCAGGGTCCCAAGACCTTTGGGGGACAAAGATGCCCTAGGTGGCATCTTAGTCTCAAACCAAAAATCAAGGACACAGCCATAATCATTAGATTATCATTTATCCTTCGATGTTTGTTGGGATTATCCATAAAAAGATATCATTTATTAGGCTTGTGGATGCAAAATAGGACCAATTAAGACATAAATAAAGATAAATAAAGCAAGGCGGGCCCAAATAAGTGTGAAAATGTAAGGGTATGCATTTTTCTACACTTCATTTATCCCCCACTTTAGTGAGAGGATGAACTTGCTTCAAACTCACACTGAATTAGTCAAACACACAATCAAGAGGGGTTCAAATGTACAAATGTTAGTAAGATAGGATGACAATGACCAAGAGGGTGGCCAAGCCCCCAGGATCAATATCCTATGGCAGACCAACATAAGAACAAAGGAACACACTTGTAGATGATATATGAAGCCATAACCAGATTATAAACATACACCATCAAAGATGGAAAAAGGAAAAAGTAAAACAAGAAAACTAAAAATGCAATGGATCAAGCTTCAACTGGTCGTCCAACGCATTGTGGAATGGGTCTAGGTTGTTTGTCCAAAAAAATCTACAAGCAAAAAGCGTTGTCCACTAGGTAAACAAAACACATGCTCATGAGGGCTAGTGAAGCTAGTTGTTCACTAGGTGAGCCCCAAGAGGTCCATATCAAAGTCATACCCCCATGACTATGATAAGGACAAAGAAAAATGATTGCTCACAAGGGGTAGTGAAGAAATTTTTTCACTAGGTGAGCCCCAGGGGACCATATCAAAGCCATCCATGACTTTAATAAGGTACAAAGACAAATTCTTTCCCACAAGGGCTAGTGAAGTTAATTGTTCACTAGGTGAGCCCCAATAGACCATATCAAAGGCATACTTCCATGACTTTAATAAGGTACAAATATTCCACACAATAAGAGAGAGATATTCAAAAGTATTTTTCTTAGTTCATGTGAGGTCTTAATCTTAGGGGGCATTGTTCCTAATGTCTCCAAGAGAGGATCAATCAAAGGATAAAAGATTCACAACTTAGGGAACACAGTGTGCCGCATTACCACTAACAAGAATGTAATACGCTAAGATGGATCAAGCTCTTGAAGGACATTCCTCCCAATGTCACCACAAAGAGAAAAACACATCGCATGAAATAAGAAAATCACATCAAACAAACTCATGCCAAAATAATACCAATGTATGGCCCCACTTTAAAGAAATTGCTAAACACCATGTTGTGAAAAATTAATTTAAAGTAGACAAACATGAAAAAGAAAAAGGAAAAGAGGGTTGCCCCCCAGAAACACATAAGGGATCTATGCATTCGGGGTCAGTATGTCTCTTTGTTGCAATGATATTAGAGAGATCAGAACTGTCATCATTCCCCAAATACACATAGAACTAGAAGAATGACACAAAGAGAGCGAAAAACAAAGAAATTTTTTTTGGGTCAACATGGAAGAGACTTAGGTGTCTCGACACGTTGCATCATCCCCAAAAGGAAAACAAAAGACAAAATGCAAGGAAAAGAAAAGATAATGAAAAATATTTTGGGTCAACATGGAAGAGACATAGGGTGTCTTGATGCCTTGCGTCATCCCCAAAAGGAAAATGCAAGACAAAAATACAAATGTAAGGAAAAGACCAATGAAAAGGCAAAGGATTACGACATATAGAAGAATTAAGGTAAAAATAAAGGAATGCACAAAGAGAGGAAACATCAAATAGAACATCACAAGGGATCACATTACACACATGCAATCACATAAAAGAAAAGGAAAGCAAAAATACTAGTAAAGCACATGCGATTCAACCATCCAACAGGTCATCCGCATCCTAGTCTTGTTCAATATATTTGGAATGTAGATCACTAGTGAGAGGGACAACATCAAGTATTGTACTAGGAGAATCACCAAGTTCAACACGTGGTGCATCACTCAGTTTAGGAGGATCATCATGGTTGTTATCGTCTAAGCTCATTGTAGAGGAAAATAGAAAATTCAACTCATTATGCACTTTCTCATCAATTCTAGTTGTTTCTTCATCGTCATCCAAGTTAATCACAATAGGAGGACGAATGATAATATACATAGAAGGTGTTTGTCCTAGTTGTGTTGGGGACATAGGATCTATTGGTTCTAGTAATGGAGGAGGCTCATCATTTATTGCTTCTATCAAGTTTGGATTTTTATATTCTATGCTATTCTCTTTGTTCATCTTGTGAGCACGACGTCTACACCTATGCTCTCTAGCATTTCTATTTCTTTTATTACAGTTTTCAAGTTGCTTTTGTGTAGGAGTGGGTTTGTCAACTATAGGTCCCTTTTCTTCTTGTGAGGGAAGAATGGAAGGAACCATGGAAGGTTGCTCAACCACTTTCTCTTTGGCTTTATAAATTTGCTTAGGAGGCGGGTTACAACTTGTTTGGTTTTCTCTTGGTCTTTTGTAGGAAATAGGCAAGGGATTTTTGATGGATGGGTCTTGGTTAGATAGAAGGGCTTTAAGCTCAATGTTTTCTTCAAGGGGTGGAGGCTCAATCATGGGTGGAGGAAAATTTTCAAGGGATAATTTGGCTATGCATTTTGCTTTGAAATTTTGGTAGGATAGGAAAAGGAAGTCTTCACGGGTTCTCATAGGTTCCATGGGCTTAGGCCAAAAATAATCTAAGGAAAAATTTCCACGAGAAGATGGAGGTCTAAATCCACTATGGTTCATAGTGAATATTTCATTACCGATTGGAAAATTTAAACACTTGTGGACAATATATGGGACTGCATTCATGGAGTGAAGCCATTTGTAGCCTAACTTCACATGAAATTGATCTAAATTAAAGATGATAGAGAAGGATACATTTGATTTCTTCAGTCCTACTTGTAAAAGGAGTGTGATCGAGCTGATCATAGCATGAGCAAAACCATCATATATTTTAATCCATGCTTTCGGTTTATCATATCTATCTTGAGTAAGTTCATGCACATATAAGAGTTCTTATGTGATCACACTCTCTCCATAGACGAGATCAATTAAAATCCCAGGAGTTGACTTGTCATTGATTTTTCCGGCTATGTAAAGAGGACCATCAAATGCATGTTTGATTGTGTCTTTTGAAGAGAAAGTAATGTCAATGAGCATTATGGTTTGTTGTTTATGAGGCTTGATTTCAATCACTACTATCATTGTACTAATAGGACTTTGGTCATTAGCATCCATAGGATTTTGTTTGTTATTTCTCATGTTACCATCATCCGTGTTAACATTCATCACATCGGGCTTAGTTTCACTAGCCTTAACAAATGAAATATTATGGCTAGGCATGGGATTAGTAAAGATCTATAAATTTTGGTTAGGAGGAGCTATAGATTTATTACCTTTGTCATTCACACCTCCGATTTGGATATGATTATAATCAATGAGGTCTTGCACCACATGTTTAAGATGCTTGCAATGTTCTGTATCATGTCCTTTTTGTTGGTGATAAGCACAATAGGCATTATGTCTAAAGCTCAGAGGTAATAGCTTGCTAGGGTCAAGAGGTCAAACAGGAGGTAAGGTAAGCATGTTTTTGTTTAATAGCTGAGTCAAAATGTTTTGAAGTGTTGGGTAAAAGAGTAAATTGTCTTTGAGGATCCCTAAAGATATAAGGATTACTCTTCTTTATAGAAGCTACTTGGGTATCAACTTGTTGGGTAGGTTGGGAGGTAGAATTTAGTTGGAGGAAACTTTTATTTTGTCTTTTGAAAGGTTGATAGGTGTTTTGGTTGGAAGCTTCAGACTTTTCAGGATGGGTAGAGGTGGTATTTGTTTCACAACTACCTACGAAATTATGATAATCTCAAAGGGAAATGCATAAGTGCATGAAGGAAGGGAATTTCATCATGGTAAGCTTATCTCGTATCTTTGTAAAAATTTTATGAACATATTTTGAAGGTGAGAATCAAGAATCTTCAAACTGATTTGGGAATAAAGCGATTGGTAATGGGAAATAAAGTCAGTGACTTTTACATCCTCATTTTGGTTACATCTCATCAAATCAGATAATGTCATTTCAAGAACCATATGCACTTGGAAATGGTTGATAAAGGCTTCAACAAGTTCATTAAATGAAAAAATTGAGTTATTTGGTAATGTAGAAAACTAGTCCAAGGCAATGTCTTTAAAGGATTGGGGAAAAATCTTAGTCAAAATTTTTTCCTCAAGGATAAAGTCTCTACACAAAGTAGTTAGGAATTAACATGATTAGCAGGATCTCCCTTTCCTCCATATTTCTTAAATCTAGGGATCTTTATACCTTGTAGCACCAAATTTCTTAATATATCCAAAGACATTGGGTTGCTTTTGACATAGTATGAAGGTGAACCATTTTGATTTTGATTTATGGTGGATACTTGATGTTGAAGGGATGAAAATCTTTGTAAAAGGTGGTTAATGATAGGGTCATTGTGTGTGTTTTGAGATGGAGGTGAATATGGTGGTGGTGTTTATGTGCTAGAATGACAAGTGAATGGATAGCTTGTGGGAGCATATATAAGATTAGATACCACATAGGTATAAGGAGAACTAGTGGAAATGTTCGAGGTAGGAAGGAAATTGCTAGTTGGTTGCATCATTGTGGTCACTTGAGGATTTGCATAGGTGGGAATGGAGGTTATGATTGAAGGGGCAGGAATTGGAATTCCTCCTTGGCTTTGCACATTGTTTGAAGTTTGAGCACCATTGGTGGTGGAAGGGAAGTGTTTTCTAAAGATATGAGCTAAATTACACACAACTTCTAGTCCTTCATCACTTTCCATCATGCAGTGAATACTATCTATGGCAGGTATAACAGTGTTTGAAATGTTTTCAGTACTCACGCTATCTTGCAAATGGGATAAGTCTTCATGCATTTTCATAATGTTTTCTTGAGGGATATGATCAATCATTGTTTGAACACTTGGCATAGTACTTGTAGGTAAGGTAGGCATAGCAAAAAAGTTATCAAAGGTATGGTCTATACCTAGTGTACTAGTACCAACACTAGAAGTAAGAAAGATTGATAAACCAAGATCCACAATGAGTGTTTTATCACAGGATGTAATGAGTCTCACACTTCATCTAACCAGAGTATTAGCAGTAGGGAACCAAGTAGTACATATCATGCAAGGGATAAACTAAAGAAAGTGAAATTAACACAATATCCTATGCTTGCAACACTTGAAATGAAAGAAATTGAAATAATAGTAACTCTACAAACTGTAACAAGAAACTAAAAGTAGCCAACATAAGGACAAAAAAGCCAAATCAAAAGGAAAACAACGTAGATAGGGTCCTGAACCAGAAACCCACAAAGGGACTAAGATGCTAGTAAGGGCGTTTTAGTCCCAGCAAGGGTTTTTTGCAAAAAACAACAAATTCTAAGTTGTTTACAGTATTCCCAAGTTGCCTATCCAGGGACCTGGTGTTTAGAAATAGAAAAGTGTGCCAATAAATACAAAAAAAAAGTAACTAATGATAAGCAATTGGATGCAAAGTTGAATGCAATTTTTTCAATTTTGAATGTAATAACAATGTTTCTAAATACAACTAGGATGATTAGCAATGCACTTTTCAATTTTTTAATGAGATAAAATTATGCAAGAAAGCAAAAATACAACCTATATGCACTTTCACTAATGCAAATATGAGAAATCCTAGATGCACTTTCACTAATGCAAGATAAAATGCAAGATGAAATGCAAGAATGAATGCTACCTAGTTCTAGAACTTAAATGGAATCCAAATCAAAAAATGAGTGTTCTACAATGTTAGGTTCACCAAAATGAACTATAAATAAAATAGGGGGTTGAAGTGCCCATATTGTCCTTAAGTCATTCAAAAATGTCCTAGGATCCCAAATTGGATTGACTATCAACCCAAAGGGTGAGTCAATTCTCAATATGGAAGACCTAGGAGGGGGTTCTTTAAGATTAGAGGGGTTCACCACCAAGTAAAAGCTTGGAAAAGGCAACTTAACATTCAACTCACAAAACCTAGTAATGAAAGCTAAATGATGAAATTATGCAACAACAAGTTAGGGTATGTGTACCTGGGAAGTCTGGAAATTTGATGAGGATTCTGAAAATGAAAAGAAGTTGTCAAAATATGCTAGGGAGGACTAAGACACCTTAATGGTTTCTTAAATCCTGTTGTTTGTAAGGATAGATGCAAGATCTTCGGATGTCAAAACCGGATCTAAAAGAATATCTGAAAAATACCCTCGGGAGGACTAAGATTCCCTAGGTGGTGGCTTAGTCCCATTTGGAATTTCTAAAATCTCTAAATGTGATCTTGAGGTCCAATGTATGCACTTCCTTTTCTCAAATCTTAGGTCCTGAAAACTCCAAATATGGCCTATAGGTGAGTTTTTGTGAAGATGAAAAATTTGCAATGCAACTTTGAAACTTTGTAACTTTCCATTTCAAATGATCTTCAAGTCTTCAACCTAAATTTGCAAACACAAACATGCAAGAGAGGAAAAACTTGTTGATTATTAGTGAATGGGGGTTTGCCTTGGTCAAACCCCTTGTTGGTAATTAAACCTTGAAATGAAATGAAATAAAGGAGGGAAATGATGAATGAACAAAGTTCTATGTTGTAACTCACCAAACCCTTGTTATGAAATCTACAAACTTGTGTGAGATGGCTAGCTTGAATGTAGATCTTGAATCAAATGAATGCTTGATAGATCTTGACTTGAATTGTTTGCTTGAATCAAAACTATACATCACAAATGTTAGCTCAAAAACACACATGATGCAAGAATATCCTTGATATGATGCTTGAATCTTGATGATGGCTCTGAATTCTTGAAGAATTGCTCTTGATCTCATAAACTTGCCTTAGGAATGAATACTTGAATGCTTGGGGATAAAATGAGTGAATGAACCTTGTATTTATATGTATCCATGCTTAATATCTCAAAATTACACCACAAAAAGTTGACACATCAATTCATTAATTAAAGGAGGCTAAATCTCGCCAAGATTTGAAATTAAATCCCAAAAATACCTTAAGGGCTAAGACACCCTAGGTGGCGTCTTAGTCCCAAGTCCTGAAACTTGAGGCACTAACTCCAAAAAGGGGCCCATTTAAGACACATTTGAAATCAAGGTCCCAAGACCTTTGTGGAATAAAGACGCCCTAGGTAGCATCTTAGTCCCGATCCAAAAAATTAGGGACACATAGTCAGAATCATTGAATCATCATTTATCCTTTGATGTTTGTCGAGATTAGCCATAAAAAGATATAGTTTATTAGGCTTGTGGATGCAAAATAGGACCAATTAAGACATAAATAAAGATAAATAAAGAAATGCGGGCCCAAACAAGTGTGAAAATGAAAGGGTGTGAATTTTCCTACACTACATTATCTCACACGTAGATCATAAATAAATTTGACTAATTTCTTAGAGAACATCTATCTCTTAAGCAATCAATGAACAAAAAACAATATTTGAGCAACACATCATATGTGAAAAAAAATTATGAAGTAGCAAAAACCACATTTATATTCCAATTCGTTCTTCTTCAATTCAATCACAATCCAACAAATACATACACTAGAATTTCTAGTTTTGTCCATCCATACTTGTCTCCAACTACACTAAAATGATCTAAAACTAAATGCAAAACTAACTAGAAACGAAGAATGGCCAAAGGCCAAATTCTCTAATCTATCACCGTCTATTTTTTTAACCTAACCCTTTTCAAATGAGCAAACTTTTGCATTAAATAGACCCAAAAAAAATCTCTCCCACCAAAATAATACATGCAAAACTAAAGCTTTGCATGCATGAAATTACTCCATAAAGAAATATCATATTTTCAACTCATTCTTGACTCTAGTTAACTATATAAAACTTCAGTTGGAAGGCTTTAGTTTTAATTTATCTCCCAATTTGCTTCAATTTTCTCCTTTTAGCAACTATTGCCAAGTGGCACCATAGTGTCTTCACATTGCTCCAACTTTGATCATCTTCTTATGAAATATCCCTTTTGAATTTTGAAATAATTCCACATTTAATTACGTTATCCATGTTTGCACACTACTTTGTGAAGTTTAAACACCTTGACCATATAGCCTTTGCAATTTCCTTGTCACTCGAGGTCCATGAGTATTGACTACTTTGATCCTTCATCTTTTTAATCATTAAAAGTACTTGTAAATCATAAAAATGCATAATTAATTTATAAAATTAATTAATCCATTTAGAATTCATAAATATTTTCAAACTTAAATAATTTACAGGTTGCCAAAAAAATCGGGTCTTGAGCTCGTCAATTTTTTGGGGCTCTATTTAGTTCATTGAGAGTGGGAGTTTGGGTCTAGAAATAGACCAAGGATCTTTCCTAGAGAGGTCCAATTAGGGCTTGAAACTCTGGAAGGACATCGATCATCATGAGTTGGGAAGCGAAACTATGAGTGGATACAGGTCTTTAAACCTTTTAAGAAAAAGTCTAATCAGGAGTAAAAATACCATAGAGATCATCTAGTGCATTAAATTTTATTTTTTCAAGGATTGACATCAAAATCAGACATCGAATCTTTACTCAAAATGTTTGTTTGGGGTTGAAACTCCAAGTGGACATTGGAAAATTTTACAACAAAATATATTTTAGAAAAGGATTGATGAGGATTAAAATTATCTCTCAAACCTTTTGGGATGGATGTCGAATCCAAAAATGGATGAGGGACTTTGAAAATTACTCAAATATGTCCCATTAGGAATTAAGAACCTAAAGAGATGTATAGGCAATAAAGCGATCAAGCTTTTAGGATTTTTGGGGTCTTTTTAACTTCGAGGACTTCAAAATTTTGGGGTTTGATATTTCAAGGGGGAAAAAATACCTTTTGAACTTGGTTCCAAAGTCCTTTTAGGATCCAAAGTCCCAAAAAGATATTTTTATTACTTTTTCAATTTTATAAAAAAAAAAAATCATTTTTTTAATTTAAAATCTAAGACCTATAAATGAACATGAAAAACACAAAGAAAGAAAAAAAAAGAGGAAAAAATGACAAGAGAAATATTGTGGATCTAGGAGGAAAATAGATTTTGGAACCAAAATGGGAAAGGTCAAAAATCTATTTGGAACTTCAAACTCTAATCGGATCGAGGAAGGCAAAAAATAAAACAAGGGAAAAAGATAAAATAAAACTAGACTTCGGCCCACCCTAAGATGAAATCTCAAAGTGAAAAAGTTGATTTGAGTCTCGATGCCCAACAAGGAGAGTACGAGTTGGGATCGGGGTTCTAGGAGGAACTCGACCTTTTGGAAAAAAGTCTAAAATCTTTCTAGAGTTCTGAAACCCAAAAAATAAGAGACAAGTCAAGATCGGAGATCTAGGAGGAACTTAAAATTTTGGGAGAAAGTACAAAATCCTTCTAGAGTTCTAAAACTTGACAAAGAAGGCCGAAAATAGCTCAGGGAAGCAAAATCCCCAAGGACTAAAAAAAGAAAAGAAAGGAAAAAGAAAGGATCGGGATCATGGGAGGAAAAAAAAATTGGGATAAAATCAGAATGTCCCTCTAGGACCCGTGACTCTATTGGGATGCAAAGATAAAAACCTTGATCAGGGCCCAAAAAGAACCCACAGACCCATGATTTTGGGGTTTCAAAGAACTCTGCGAAAAGACCAAAAAAGGGGAAAAATACAAGGCAAAGATTAAAAAAATATGAAGGAAAAGGAGAAAAGACCAAAGAGGAAAAGAAAGCGAAAAACACAACAACAACAAAATCAACCAAAGGAGAAGAAAGGGGGTCCTCGACTTTGGACAAGAAAAAATTTGGGGGGTGTATGCAGAGCATAACACACACCACTACCAATTTTCATCATAACACTATTTAGTTGCTACCACAACACTACGAGGGATGCAACATCACCCTAGGGCCACTACAAAGCCACTAGAGCCTATGGAATACTCCTAAAAGGGGTTTTTTTAATTTTTTGCATAACTTAGCCATATGATGTTTATTTTTATTTTTTTGAACTTCTTATATGTGTTGGAAAACTCCTTTTGAGAACATCACCATGGTATTGGATTTTTTTTGTGAATATGATGTGTTTGAATGTAATTACAATATGAACCTCCTTATTTATTATACCTTTTGATAGGGCATATCTTTCATCCAAGATATCAAACAAGGAATTTTTTTAAATTATCAAAAAAATGCAAGGATTTTGATTTTAGCATCAAAAATTTAGTTTGAGAAGCTTATTTTTTCAAAATTTGTAAAGTTATAGTGTGTTATAAATTATTTATTAAAACTTTATTTTTGTATAATTTTGTACTATAAACACCTAAATTTGTTTTGGAAAGGAGGAATGCTCTACTTTCAACAATCTTCTATTATGAGGAGTTAAGGCATACTTTTAGTGCCCATTTATATCTTTAGTGTAGTTCATAATGACTCAAACTAAGAAAAAATAGCCTTTAATTCATAATAATTTAAGGAAAAATCAACTTCAAGTCATGATAATCCCTTCCACTTGAAGATAAACAATTCACTTCCTCTTCCAAATCAAGTGAGCCTCCCTCCATGATAAAGAAAAAATTAAGGTATAAGCATCTTTTATGATAAATGGGACATATTGAGTCTCATTGTATTATGTCATAGTCTTGTTTTTAGATACTTACAAGAACTCTACAATAATATTTATTTGTAAACACACTAAGATAAAGTTCACAAATATATTTTGTGTTCCTTTAGGGAAATTTTGCATATAATAAAGTGTAATTTTTATACTCGCACTATTTTATAAAGTTCCATAGGGGATTATGTATGTGCCTAGTTATTTTTTATCACAACTTTATCTGGTGAGTTCCTCCATGCAATAAATAATTTAACATTCTAGTATCATGCATGTGTGTCTTGTTATTGCACACCCTTTTTCAATTGTATGTACATTATATTATACTTGATGATTATTTTTCATTCCTTTGCACTACACTGTCAATAGATCTACCAATACCTCTCCCTTGTTAGCATTAAGGGGGGTATCATCACATGATTATGTTAATGCTTCTTTGTTTAATGGACTAATGGAGGTAACCATTAACATTTTAGCTGACCAATATTTGTGAGATTGGTACTTATGTAGAGCACCACATGCAAATATAGTATTGTTGAACAATATATTTCTGTCTCTCTAATTGTAGTATCATCAATATTTAACTTAACATATTATTTTTTATGGAATTTGTGTATATGAGGTTGAGCAGTGTAATTGAGGACACATGTGCATTGTTTTGTGCCTCTCTTATCCATATCTACATCCATTGTAGAGTTATTTTATTCTAGAATAAACTAGTTCTTCTTTGTCAAAGTATAACTTATATGTGCTATAGGATTTTTTTCATGTTCCTATATTTTAGGGACACTTTTTTAGGAGGTTTATTAAACCTTCTCTTTCTCTCTTTTGGGGAGGAGTTTTTTTCTACAAGATTTTCTTCATTTTTTCTATTTGGAAGAGACTTTATTGTACATTATTATTCATCAAACCTTGGTGTTGGACTTATTTTTTATTCTTTATCATTCTTCCTAAGTATCACTTTAGTGTTAGCGTGAAATCTTCTACCTCTTTAGCTTGACTAGATCTTATTCACACTACACTTTATCTCACTTAGAGAGACATTTCTTTTTGCCTCACCTCATGTGGACTCTACATGTTTCCTCACACTTTTCCTAAGTGTGTCCACATGTGTATCACCTTTAAAGGGGTAGTAAAAATTCTAATCCTACCTTCCCACTTCCTTATCCTTGAAATTATATGCAAGGCATCTTTGTAAATTTTAGAACACATGTATGATAATATTGTTATTGATGAAGGGGAATCATGATTGATAGAGTAGACCCACGTTGGAGAGGAAGAAAATATAGATATGAAAAGGTAGCTATTGGAAAAGATTGGAAATATAAACGTGCATAGAAAAGGGGAATGTGGGCATAAAGAATAAAAGGATCGATGGTTTAAAGAGGATAGATATTAGGTAGTTAAGGGATTGCATAGGAAGGAAGCAAATTTAGTTGCCATGTTCAGTTATGGGTGATCCCACAATAGTGGTTTACACTTTTTGGCCAAACTTGACATTGAATTGAATTTTTTCAACTAAATCTTCACTTTCGGGAACCTATAGTTGCTAAACCATAAGAAATTTTAAGATGATGCAAACTAGTGATGTGTGACATTTTTTGTGTAGATTATAAATATATATATTTTTCAATTTTAAAATCATATTTCATTTCTTTTTCCATCTCCTTCGAAAACTAGTTTTTAATAGTAAACACCATTTTTAAAGAGTGATGTTCACCGTAAACAACATAACTTTTTTTCTATGAAGGATACAATTCAAAATTTTCAAATTTAGATTTGTAACTATGATATCTAGCACATTAATTTGGTTTCATAGTGTTTTATTGAACATTTTTTTCTTAATTAAGTTTTGAAGTCAAACCAATTACAATTTAGACATAAGCAGACCATATACAACATAACTTTTTTTGTATGTATCGAATTTTATTTTATTTTGTTGGATCAAGGACACCAATACCTAGCATAGAAATATTTTTTAGATTTTTTTTGATAATCTACTATTTTTCCACATGTGCAAAACAAAAACCTTGATTTTCAGTGAAAAGCCTACATTCATAAGAAATAAAATATATATAATTTAATCAAACTAAATATATTTAAAATTGTACCTTTTGGGAATCTTATGATAAGGACTACATACTTAAAAAAAATGAATTCATTTGATCCCCCAAAAGGTAAATCAAAAGTGGTTTTTATCAGCATTTTGATTATTGTAAAGGAGACTCCATTATAGGTATGGTTTAAAACTAGCGGGGTTCTATCCAAGGGGGTTTGATCAAACCCTCTTCAGTTGGAATCCTTTAAATGAAACTTTTCAAGACTTAAATCATTATATTTTCTAAAAATATGTGGTTTCAACAAAAATCAGGATGTCCCAAAATGTGTAAACCACTATTGTGGGATCACCCTTATCAAGAGAGTTTTAGCGAAGCATTTTGGATGATTATTTTTTTGGTTGCAAACAAAGAAACCAGATTGCATAAGAGTGAGAAGACAACGTATTAATGGGAAGTTGCAAATATTTGCTAAGTGGGACAACAAGGAGAGAAATAAGTTAGTGTAGGGAGTAAAAAGGAGGTTGTGACAAGGTTGAACACCATAAAGAAAGGCACCATCAATTCAAGGTTCCAAATACACAAGGAGAGGTCGTACTTCAAGACGGGAGTTGAGCCTTGGTAGAGTAAAAGGATCAAATAAAATATAGAGGTTGATTTAAATAGTGGGAAGCATGAAAGACACCTAAAGTATATAAAATGTGGGTGCAATTTTAGAACCAGATATGACCTTCATCAAAGCATACCAGAAAAGAAGATATAGTTTCAACTATTTGAGTAGATTCCTAAAAAATATGGATGCATAGACAATAGGTATGTAAATGTTTTTGTGGTAGAAGAAGCATAAACCAGATATGTAAACTATTTTGACAGAATGTCATAAAGAAATGACATCTCATGGAATACAATAATTGAGGGTGTGCAAGAAACTTATTGAAGAAGAGTAAGAAAATTCCAAGAAGATTTGATTCATAGTTATAAATCATAATTCCATTAGTAATACTTGATTGGTCATGTATACAAAATGTGGAGTCTTAGAAAAAGCATGTAAATTGTTTTGCAGAGCACTCCAAAGAGATGTTATCACATAGAATGTAATGATTGTAGGCAGTCATGTAGTAGATTTGTTTTAAAGCTGTTAGAAACTTTTAATCAAATTAATGATGCAAATCTTGCTACCTTTGCAACATTATAGCCTTTGGAACATCATATGTAAGATATTTGTGATGGAATCCAGTCATCATCATTTTGGTATCAAAGCATGGTGAGTGTGAGAATGTGACATTGTTTGTCATCAATTTGGTATCAGAGCCTAAAAGGTTTGGGAAGGGGAAGTTGACTATGCTCGTAGGATTTTGGACAAGTATGTGTGTTAAAATTTTGACGAGTTAATAAGAAGAACCTGGGTACCAAAATACTAGGTAGAGGAAAAGGAGAGAAGCTCTAGGTGAGGTATCAAGAAGACAAGAAGATAAAAATATAGAAAGATGCAGCAACATGCTAAGAAAGAAAGCCCCTAGAAGAAAGACAAAATAAAAATGAATATGAAGAAGCAAGATTCAAAGTGAGACAGAGAAATGACAAAGTTGAGAAGAGATTTAAAGAATTGTAAGCAATGGCTTGAGGAAAGAATCCAAGGATATGGTTGGTGTTGGCCATTGAAAAAGAAGTTGAAGTGGCCTGTGAAGATGATTGTTAAGAAAAGAAGAGGGTAGAATATGGCTTCCTTGAAAAGGGAAGATGAAAGAGGTCTGGATAGCGGAGATTTTCCAAGTGAGTAATGTGCATGGGAAGAGGTGAAGAAAGTTCTCATTGAGGATAACATGAGGAAAAACAAGAAAGAATAGAGAGGAGAAGCAATGTAAAAAGTAGAACTTGAAAGGAAAAGTAAAGGAAAGAGGAGAATGTCTATGAAGGAGGCTTTCATGGAGAAATTTTGGTCTCTTATTTTATTTTTTAATGTTGCATTTGAGTATGTGCATGCAGGTATGAGGAACTTTATAAGGAGGGTCAAGAACAAGACCTCGAAGTTGGAAAGAGAAGGGGCAATTAGAGTACTCGTAGATGGAGATGAAGGTGAAATAAATGCAAACAAGTTGCAGTAGTTTATAAAGAAGGTATACAAGGACAATTTGTAGTTATCCATCAAGAAAAGGTAAATTGAAAACTACTTAAACGTGAAGATAAGAATGGTGTTGATATTTTATGGAATGATAGTAAAGATGTAAAGGATGCTTTAGAATTTCATGATGCATTAGGAAGTGTTGTTGAAGAAGGAAAGGAAACCCATGAAGGGGAAGATTTGGCAAGAAAAGAAGTCAAGGGTGAGGGAAAATCCAAACAATAGAGTATTATACAAATATATGGAGGTATAAATGTTAATTTTAATCATGCATGTGGAAATACAAACTTTGAAATGCAAATTAATATGGAGAAGAGAAATTTGGAGATTTCAAATATTTTCAAGGATCATGGATACAAGGTGCCAAGTTGACAAAATAAACTAGTTGTTGAGAGGCAACATACAAAGTGTAAGCAAGAGGGTGCATATGAGGAAGTTTATGACAATAAATCGATACAAAAGATGAAAGTCATGAAAGAGTTCAAGAAGAACCAAGAACAAAGGGTAAATTATCATGAGAGGAAGTATAAAGAAAAAAAATTAATGCATAAATCAGACCTTGGCTTATGGAGAACAAGTGCAACAATAAACAAATGTTAGCCCACATCTATGGAAAATAAGGTGTGGAAGGTTAAGGGTGGGATAGCAGAAAACAAAAGTGGTGTTATAAGACATGATGAAGAAGCATACGAGAAATAAGAAGAAGCTAATATGACAGTAGAACCTGAAGTAGAGAAAATGACAAAAGAAACTGGAATATGGAAAGGAACATATTGGTCAGGAACATACATGGGAATCTGTCAAGAAGGAACTAGATGGTGAAGATGAGGGGAAAACAAAGAAGAGTGAAACACTTTCTAGAGCAACTTTGGAAAAAATTGAGGAGAAAACATGCAAAGTGAAAGGTAAGCAATTTGATTTGGATGATTTAAATAATGATGTTTTTGAATCTTTGAATGAAATTGTTGAAGGAAAGAGTTTAAAAGAAGAAGATGAAAAATGAAAACAAACAAAAGCAAACTTAAAAAATCAAAATGAACAAATATAAGTATGGAGTGGATCCAAAGTAGTTGTCCAAGAGCAATAGAAAGCAAGAGTGGGAATCGAAAGCAAGGTATGATGAAGGATTGAAGAATGAAGAGCAAAAACAAGGTGCAGCTGAAAAATGATGAAATTACATAGATGGAATTTGAAGAAGGTACAACAAGTGTAAAATATTTTTGGGCACATTTTTTAGTGATAGAACAAGAGTGGATGTAGAAGCTTGCTAGTGAAGGTATGAAGACAAATGGGACAACAAAGGATACAAAGATGAAGTTGGCAATTGATGATAAAGAAGCTATTGTAGCAAAAAAATAAGAGATATTGTTTATCGAAGAAGAATGGTTAGAAAAGATGACTGATGAAGGTGATAAATTGAAAATTATAGCACAAGATCAAAAGGTAAATGTATTTACAAATTGTGAAGATGATGTTTTATTTCCATTTGAGATGATAGAAGTTCCAGAATGTGCAAAAGAGTATAGGATAGTAAGTGTAGATTTATATAAGAATGTGGATGATTTTGATGAAGTTGAAAGACAGATGTCAAAGGTGAAAGAGTTTGAAGAAGAAAATGTGGAGATCATTAATCTTCGTATAATTGTCCATATCAATTTTCATGTGAATATGTGGGAAAGGAAACTTTGGCAAAGGAAGACGAAAAGTGAAGAGAAGAATAGTGCACAACAATGTTGGAGAAACATGGCAGTAGGTACAAAGCGATGTTGGAAGAAGCAGAAGAAAAAGAATAGGGAGGACTAATTATGATGATGATCTCATATGTAGGAGCACATGCTTTCTTTTGTCTCTTGGGGATTCTGATGTAGGGGCATTAAGATTGAGAGAGCAGGCCCATATTGGAGAGGAAGAAAATACAGTTACGAAAAGTAGTTATTGGAAAAGATTGGAAATAGAAATGGGCGTAGAAAAGGAGGAGAACGTGGGCATAAAGAAAAAAAGGATCAATGGTTTAAAGAGGATAGAGATTATGCAATTAAGGGCTCGTGCAAGAAGTCAAACGTAGTTACCATGTTCAGTTATCAAGAGAACTTTAGCGTAGGATTTTGGATAATTGTTTTTGTGGTTGCCAAACAAAGAAACCAATCCGCATAAGAGTGAGAAGGTAGCATATTAATGGGAAGTTTCATAGATTTTATAGGTGGTACAAGGAGCGAAAGAAGTTAGCACAGAGAGTAAAAAGGAGGTTGCACCAAGGTTGAGCACCATAGAGAAATGCGCCATCAATTCAAGGTTCCAAATACAAGGAGAGGTTGCACTTCAAGAAGGGAGTCAAGCCTTGGCAGAGTAAAAGGATCAAATAAAATGCAGAGGTCGATTTGAACAGTGGGAAGCGTGAAAGACACCTAAAGAAGCTAAAATGTAGGCGTAATTTTAGAATCAGATATGACCTCCGTCAAAGCATACCAGTAATGAAGACGTAGTTTCAACTATTCGGGTAGATTCCTATAAAATACGGATGCATAGACAATAGGTATGTGAACTGTTTGTGGTAGAAGAAGCATAAACCAGATATGTAAATTGTTTTAAAAAAATGTCGTAAAGAAATTACATCTCGTGGAATACAATAATTGAGGGTGTGCAAGAAACTTGTTGAAGAAGAGTCAGAAACTTCCAAGAATATTCAATTCATAGTTATAAAGCCCAATTCCATTAGTAATACCTGAGTGGTCATGTATACAAAATGTGGAGTCTCACACAAAGCATGTAAATTGTTTTGCAGAGCACTTCAAAGAGATGTTATCACATAGAATATAGTGATTATAGGTAGTCATGTAATAGATTTGTTTTAAAGCTTATAGAAATTTCTAATCAAATTAATGATGCAAATCTTGCTACCTATGCAACATTAGAATCTTTGGAGCATCATATGGGAGAGATGTGTGATGTAACCGAGTCATCATCATTTTGGTATTAGAGCATGGTGAGTCTAAGAATGTGACATTATTTGAATGTGACATTATTTGTCATCGGTTATCTTGCATACTTTTTTATTGAACGATTTGATCTTACAAATTGATTTTGGCTACTCCAATACTTTATATATCTAAAGGTACATGAGGTCCAAGTCCATGATACAAAGGTGTTGTTCAATGGCATGGCTTGAGAAGAATAGACTTCGTATAATTCATTGGAAATCTATATGGGGAATGCAACTTAGAAAAAATTTCCAACTCCTCCAAGGAATTTACATAGTCCATCAAAACACAGGTTTTGATCCTTTTGATCCTAAAAAAAGGAATAGTTGATTTTGATTTTGGAGATCACACAGTACAATAGAGGAGCATATGTCAAATATACTTGGGTGACACAAGTGATTAGGTTTATTTTGATTCTCAAGAACACATAAGTGGAAGAGAAGAGTATACATGTTAGCAAAGGAATTGGCTTCTTTGATTATAACTCTAATATTAACTCCATTGCCCATGATACACTGAGCCAATACCACTAATAGCTCTGAAAATGTCACAATTACATTTGTGACTTTCCTTTGAATTTTAGAGGTACAACTCCCTCGTGTGATTAGATTAATTATGGGTATTCTTTTAACCATAAAATAGGAAAGGCAATAAACACTAACTCATAAAAATGAAGTTAATGTGAGAAAATCAAAGAGACCATTATCCATTAAGCACAAAGACAAATAATTAATAATAATTATAAAGAGAAATAGAAATCTATCACAATTGCAATAAATGAATACAATGCAACAAAGGACGCCTCGCACAAAAAATATGCTCAAATTATGCACACAACTCACAGACTGGTATGATCAACACCATATTCAAGACTCACAACTCATAGATTGAGAGTTATCACATATAGGAATAATTTCAAAGAAAAGAAAATAGAAATTGTTCCTATTTCTCTGTTACAACACAGTGCACTTGAGAAAATCCAAACCCTTTCATAGCCGTTACTATCTCACATATAGGGAAGCAGTTTCCCTAATCTTGGTGGTTATCAAAGCGATTACCAAGTATAGTGATAGTTTCTTGCCAACTAATTGCTCACCCTAGAAACCAATCACATTAATGGTCAGGGGTAATTATGATTATATCTTCCATTTATACATTCTGTGATAGTCACCCGAATGTTTCTTGATCAAAATCTTGCCTCGTGGCAATTGAATTCACATTTGGTGTAGTTCCCAAGTGTTGCATTAAATGACCAATCTAGGCTAACACATGCTCACACGCTCAGAATGTCAAGACATAGATAAAACTTGAAAATTTAAATAAATCCTTGTCGTATTAACATTAATCTCACACCACCTCATAGTCTTTTTAGTAGCCAAGTCCCAATGAAATCCAACTCAGATATATGCCTCTCTTTATTTCTACAAATTCATTGGAAAGTCATTTTTAACCAACTCAAATGACAACCTAAAAATGGCGAGTGTGCAAAGCGATGGTGTTTCAATGAACGAATTCATTGCAATTGAAGAAGTCAAGTGTAGCGCTTTCTTTAGGCTATTGTCGAATTAGCTGAGGGAGGTCTTTACCATTCAAAGTGAAGTAGAGGAAGAAGTATTGCACGATATCCTAGGAGAGAGATTCTTGAACCAGGTTTCTGTGCATATCCATGAACTCTTGGGGTGTTTTATTTACAATATTGTTCATACTTCCAAACATCATGGTTGGGGAAGGAGGGCAGCAGAATGTTTGGTTAGGCCTAAGTACCTACATAGAGTGAATGTTGCCATTGGAGGGCTCAGTAACTTCCCCAAGAGTGGACTCGTGGGAGATGTCATCTACATTGCAACTACAACCCAACATGAGGCTACTGAAGAAGTAGTCACTCTCCTTCATGTGGGGCTAGTGCGAAATGATATGGGATTTTTTTCTCAATTCTTGCAATCTCATGAGAACCTATTGTCACCAGTCCAAATCAAGCGTCTCCAGGAGGTGGTGAACGAAATCCGTGTGTTAATGTTTTTCTTATGTACCTGACAATTCTTATTCTGGAAACCCCAATTTTATAAAACGCATTACCAAATTTTGTAAACACTGATTATATGATAATATACTATATGCTTTTTGATATTTAGGTGTTCTTTTCTTTCTGAGTGTCTATATGCTTCAATATGCATCTGATAATGGTATTTACTTGTGTTATTTTCCCTATATATGAGCACTTTTTTTTTACCATGTTAGTTTTACATTATTAGCGCTCATCTTGATAGTTCTAAAAACTTCCCTGGAAGTCGTCGAAGATAGAAAAACCTGCACTTTTACCGCCTTTGCCCATTTGAGAACTGCACTATTTAATTTGGTAGAATAAGGGGTTCACAAAACCCTAGCGGGGACCGTCAATGGTTTCTGGACTTATCATAAACCCCACCACTGCTAGAAAATCATTCATCTTTTCCCACCAGCATAATTTTAAGAGAGTTATAGTACATTAGATACAAACCTCCAATATTTAGAACCCTAAGGCACTAGACTTTACAAAACATTGCAGGATTTCAAAAAGTTATAAGAAATCAACAACCTACCGCCCGCGTAATACAATGATTAAGTTTTAAAGGGAAAGCGGTGTAAGAAGGAGTTAGGATAACTTGAGAAAAACCTGTTAAGGTTAGAAAAACCTAATAGAAAACCACCACAACTGAAACTAAGAAAAATTTAGAATAGGAGTAGAGATTTTTAAGGGTGATGACCAAAATTGAAGTAACAGTGGCTCTGACTGGGGACAAGGACTAAAAAGGACGTAGCAAGGAACTCAAAAATATGCTCAAAACCAGTGTTGTATCCATTGGTCACAGAGTCATGAAGAGGAGAGGAACCAAACCAAAACAAGAAAAACAAGTGGAAAGAAAGGAAAACCCCAAATCAAAACCAGGCACAACAAAAATGACACACCAAAAAGGAATATGTACAAGGTAGGGTGAAACCTACCAATAAGAAAGGAAGTAAGATTATTCATACAAAGCCATTAACTAGTTGGGAAAAGAATGAGCGAGATTGGAAAAAACCCATCTTCCCATGTAGCATCTGAAGAACAACGAAGATTTGGACTACCCATAGAACACTGGTGTAGCTCAAGAAAATTTCACCACACGTCCTATTCCTGAACAATCACTTCTCATCATACACCTTTTCTTTTTAAGGAAAATGACCCTGCATTATGCCATCCTTATTGCATCCAATCTCTTTCCACGACGCAAACATTTGAATAAGTTCTTTCATGCAAAGGATTTAAATTTTCCTGTATAACTAAAACACCATAATTTCCTACCCCATAAATTACCATTTCATTATCATTGTGTTCCTTCAACTCCACTATATTCCCATATTTTGTCAATTCAACATCCTTATAAACAGCCCCACCTACCACTTCATCTTCAAGACAAAAATTTGATCCTTCAAACAACAGATTATTTTGAACTTTAAATGGCTCATCAAAAACAAATAGGGGATCTAAATTTACACACCAATTCACCACTTCTTTCCCATCTCTAACCCGAATTTTCTCATTGAGATCAAATTGCAAACCAATGCATTTTTAATACTCATAGAGTTTATACCGTTTCATCCTTGGTAAAAGGATCTTCATTTTCTCCATTTGTCATGTTCAAAATTTCATAATCTAAATTTTCAAAAGTAAAAACTTAAAATTTCGAGATGTAGAAAGATTTTGGTAGCTAATTTTCTTTGCAAGGGTTACAAGGAATCATATCGACCATAGAAGGATTGGAAAAGATAGATTGTGATGCATGAGCATGTCTCACTCGGGGTGAATAATCCTTGTTTTCACTTGATGAACTCAGGTCTTCTTCCATTCCAATAATCATTATAAAGAGAAATAGAAATCTATCACAATTGCAGTAAATCAATACAATGTATCAATGGACGCCTCGCATAGAAAACGTGCTCAAATTATGCACATGACTCACAAATTGGTACGATCAACACCATATTCAAGACACAAATCACAGATTGCAAGTTATCACAAATAGGAATAATTTCAGAGAAAAAAATAGAAATTGTTCCTCTTTCTCTATTACAACACAGTGCACTTGAGAAAATCCAAACCCTTTCAGAGTCATTACTATCTCACATATAGGGAAGTAGTTTCCCTAATCTTGGGGGTTATCAAAATGATTACCAAGTATAGTGATAGTTTATTGCCAACTAATCACCCACCCTAGAAACCAATCACATTAATGGTCAGGGGTAATTATGATTATATCTTCCATTAATACATTATTCGATAGTCACCCAAACATTTCTTGATCAGAATCTTTCCCCGTGGCAATTGAATTCACAATTGCTGCAATTCCTAGGTGCTACATTAAATGACCAATCCAGGGTAACACATGCTCACATGTGCAGACTGTTAAGACGTAGATACAACTGGGAAATTTAAATAAATCCTTGTTGTATCAACATTAATCTCACGCCACCTCACTCCTTTCAGTTTCCAAGTCCCAATGAAATACAACTACGATATGCCTCTCTTTATTTCTATAAATTCACTGGAAATAGTCATTTTTAGCCAACTCAAACAACAACCTGAAAATGGCGAGTACACAAAGCGATGGTGTTTCGATGAACGAATTTATTGCAATTGAAGAAGTCGAGTGTAGCCCTTTCTTTAGGCTGCTATCAGATTAGTTGAGGGAGGTCTTTACATTCAAAGCGAAGTAGAGGAATAAGTATTGCACAATATCTTGGGAGATAGATTCTTGAACCAGGTTCATGTGCATAACCACAAACTCTTGGGGAATTTTTTTACAATGTGGTTCATACTTCCAGGCAACGTGATTGGGGAAGGAGGGAAAAGGGATCCCTAGTTAGGCCTGAGTACCTGCATAGAGTGAACGTTGCCATTGGAGGGATCAATAACTTCCCCAGGATTGGACTTGTGGGAGATGCCATCTATATTGCAACTATAACCCACCATGAGGCTACTGAAGAAGCATTCACTCTCCTTTGTGCAATGCTAGTATGAAACAATATGGGACTGTTTGCTTAGTTCCTACAATCTCACAAGAACCTGTTGTCACCAGCCCAAATCGAGCATCTTGAGGAGGTGGTGGAGGGAATTTGTGTGCTAATGTTTGTCTTATGTACCTGACAATGCTTGTTCTAGAAACTCCAATTTTATAATATGCATTATCGAATTTTGTACACATTGGTTATGTGATAATACAATATAAGATTTTTGATACTTGGGTGTTCTTTTCTTTCTGAGTGCTTATATGCTTTAATTTGCATTTGATAATGGTATGTACTTGTGTTGCTTTCCCTCTATATGAGCACTTTTTATTTTTACCATGTTAGTTTTACATTATTAGCGCTCATTTTAATAGTTCTGAAAACTTTCTTGGAAGCCGTTGAAGTTAGAAAAACCTACACTTTTATTTCCTTTACCCATTTGAGAAATGCACTCTTTAATTCGGTAGAATAAGGGGCTCACAAAACCCTAGCGGGAATTGCCAATGGTTTCTGGACTTATCATAAACCCCGCCAATGCTAGAAAATCCTTCATCTTTCCCCTACCAACGGACTTTTAAGAGAGTTACAGTACATTAGGTACAGACTGCCAACACTTAGAACCATAAGGCACTAGGATTCACAAAACATTTTGGTATTTTAAAAAGTTATAAAAACTCAATAACCTACCACTCGTGTAAGATAATGAATAAGTTTTAAAGGGAAAACGGTGTAAGAAGGAATTAGGATAACTTGAGTGATGCCAACTAAGGTTAGCAAAACCTAATGAAAAATTTTTCACAACTAGGACAACAAAATTTAGAATAGGGGTAGAGATTCTTAAGGGCGATGACCAAAATTCAAGTGACAATACATAATCCCAACGACACAAACATGCATACACAAAGCAAAAACTAAAATTTGATTTGAAACTCAAGCTTTGAGAAGAAAAATTATAAAACAAACATTAATAATTTGATTATTTTTATCCGAGAAAATGAAAAACTTGCATAAAGATATTTGAATGATGTAAGCATCAATATAAAACACTACAAGTCAAGATTTATCAAGACAAAATCAAAGAAATCCAAAAATAACATCTATTGAACATAGAAGCTAAAAGATATTATTTTTATGTCTATTGTTTAGCTTTTATTAATTTGGTTTGTTTCTTCCCTTTCTTTCATTCATTATGCTTATCTCTTTTAGTTTCCTAGTCCTCATCTTAATTTATTAAGGTTTAGTGTTTGTCTATTTTCATTAATTCTTTAATTTTTTTGTCCAATCTGAGTTTGGTGTGCTCTATCCCTCTCAACCCCCCAACACCCTCTCTTCCCCCCTCACCTATTTATCTTCCTAAGTCTGCTATCTCATTCTTTTATTCTTCTCTCTGGTTGCATGCATAATATCTTGATGATGGATCATGGAGTTTGATCTGAAACATTGATTCATAAAAATGCACACAGTTTCAATCTAGAAAATCAACAATTCAGCTAAAAGATAGTCATAGATGCCACATATTAAACAAAGAGACTACAAATTAAACATAGATGCCAAAACCTATAAAACCACTATTAGGAAGCATAGATGCCACAAACCAAGCACACACACCATAAAACAAGCATAGACACCACAAATTAAATACAAATGTTGATGATTGAATACAAATATTGAAGCCTACAAAATCGTAGTTAGAAAGAACAAACACCGCATATCAAGTGGAGACACTATAGGTTAGGAATAATTTCCAAAGATTGAGCACAAATGTTGAAAACTACAAAACCCTATCTAGTTAAAATATAGACCCTAATGATTAAGCATGGATGTTGAAGATTGAATGGAGACACTATGGTACAAGTCACAAGCATTGATTTAGAAAATCAACTGAAAAACCTATGAATTTCATAAAATGAAGCTTCAAAATCCTCCAAACCTAAAAATTTTCAAGGGCCAAGGGCTCCCACTAGGAAAAATGCAACTATATTAAAACAATATTAAACCCTTATTCCCTTCAAATTAAGCATAAAGAAGACTAAATAGATAATTCTTACTTTCACTTAGCAAGCAAGTGAACTCCTTTGTTGGATGGATTTTCTTACAGATGTGGTAGATATAGTTTCTCTTGGTCTTCAAGATCTTAGTAGCATGTACTTTTCAAGCTTGCAATATGATTCCTTTGTATGTGTATGCTTGGTGTGTGCTTGATGCTTGATATTGTTGATGATCTATGTGTGAGCCTTATGCTTGATCCCACATGTGGTTATTATGCTATATGCTTGGTTTATGCACTTATTGTGTGTTGGAGAATAGGGATTTAAGGCTTAATTTGTAGGTTCTTATATAAGGGTGTGACTGATTGAAATTAAATGATGGATGGATTGTGGAGATGCACTTGAACCATTGGATCATATGCAAGGGGTGCTTTTAATTTAATTATTGTGGATGAATGGTATGGACCTATTTGTTTGAATTTTGGAGGGATAACTTTATTTAATTTAAGTGGGTGAAAATATATTAATTAAATGTAATAATGGGATGGAACTGAATTTAATTTATTTATTTTAAATAATGGGATGGCAATGGACTTAATTTATTGAGAAGGAAATGGATTTAATTTAAATATTTGTAATGTGAATTTAATTAATGGGTGAATAAAGGAATTTGATGGATAAAATTAATTAATTTTTGTGATGATAGTAGACATTATTTTAGATGTGGTGAATTTGAGGTATCTACAAGATGATAATGAAAATTTGGAGGATGATCCTCATAAATTTGTTTGATGATATATAAGCCTCACTATGGCATTTATACTTAAATACCTATAGTTTAGGTTTCATTACCTTTCACCGCCTTGTTCTTTTTACACTTTGACCTTTTTAGTATGTCTTGTTTGTTGTGTTTTACTTGCTCATTTACCCTTTTGTATTTGGTTATATGATGGCCTTCTCACTTGAGGAGTGTTTTCGTCTTCACCTTTTCCTTTCTTGATACATGTGCTCCTATCCTTCTTTACATCTTCTATATCCTTGCATGTTATGTTTCATCCTTGCATTTGCCGATATTTTCAATCTAATTCATTTTTTATTTACTATTTTCTACTTCACCTTATGCATCCTTATGTTTGTTTCACTTCTCATACTTATTTATCCATGATTTGTATGTTCCGCCTATTACAAGTTTGGTTTCTCATTTTGCCTTGATTTATTCATTTTTTGTTTTATTTTTTGTAATTAGTTGTTTACTTTATTGCATGTTATACACCTAGGATAAGATTATTTGGGTAGGATTTATTTTCTTAGTTAAGCTAATAATGACATGTATAAGGGTCATCACTATCTCATCAATCATTAATTGATGATAGTCAAGTGCCACCTCTATCTTAGTTGACTAAGTTAACTCACATCTCAATTAGGAGTGATTGATAGTTAACTTGTGACCTCAAACATGTGTCATCCTAACTCATGCATCTAGGAGCCTATATATTTGAATTTCATCCATCTATTTGATGGTTAATTATAATCTTTTTTGCATTCTATTTACTAAAATAATATTTTTTATTGCATGTTACAACCTTTATTATCTCTATTCTTTGACTAAGGTAGCATTCTTCTCTCTCCTAGATTTTAGGATCATGTGCTCATTGGTTTGCATTCTTGAGAAATCTTACATGGTATCAAAGCTATCCAGTAATTTGGAGCTTGCTCCTTCTATTGAGGGTCAAGGTTTCATTTTGTAGCATTAATGTGAAAGCCTAGTTTTGAAGCTTCCTAGGACAAATCAAACCTTGCCATCATGACCAAAATGCATAAAAAACACATGGATTGACTATTAAATCATCAAATTTGGAACACTTTGCCTCAAGCCGTATAAAATTTTTCCCCAATCTCTATCATATGGATTATATTATGCAATCAAAGGATATTATTTGCATAATCAACATAAAATTTGTTGAGAAATAGGGTGAAACTACTATAACAAAATCTTCTATAAAGTTTATACAAACATAAAATATGTTTCTTTATCCAAGATTACCATAAAATAACATTATGTAGATACATAAATTAATAATAACAATAAAATCAACAAACCATATAGACATGAGATTTACATGGAGAAACCCTTTAAAAAATCCTCCACCAAAGAAAGAGGACAAGTAATGTATTAATCTTCAATGTACATGATACAATATCAACACACTAATAATTTGCATTATGACAAAATTCCAACAACACGTGTTCCTGTAAACAATGATATGAAACCATGATTTTATACCTCCAATATATAGGCAAGTAGAGAGGCCAAACCCAAAAATGGTTTTACCAAAATAATGGATATCAAAATAGCGATATCATGGAAAAACCACACACCCATCTTGGAGAGCATCTTCCGAGATTAGTAAAAACATCAAATGACTTCACATGGGTGTCACGTGGGCTCACTCAATGAATCCCCAAATAGAAAATATAATCACAAATGCATCTTTAATCAAGAACTCCCCAATGGCTCACATCCTCAAGTCTAGCACTCTATTTTGGAGCCCACTAACTTATGTGGCCCCATCCATCATAACAAGATTCTCCATTTATTTATATAGTACCTAGGAATGGAAAGAGCCTTAAATGACCTCTAAGTCAACCATAAATACCATTATTGTGTTTGAACCCCTTCATTAATGCATATAGGTTAGATTAAATAATAAAATAAATTAATATATAGATGTTAATTTATAAATAAATAATAGGTTAGTTAATTGTTAGTGAACAAAATAATTGTTAGCTTTTTGGGAGTTATCTATGTAACTTAGTTGGGAAATGCAAGGCTATATTAGTCATTGCAATGCAATGAAAAATATCTCATCGAATTCAATCAATATATTATGCTTTACGTTTTCATTAGTAGTGTGCAGCAACAGTTTAATCTTTGTGTGTGCTCCCTATTTCAATGTTGTGATGTCAACAAGCATGAGTGAATCTTAGGTATATTTGACATATTATTTAAAATACTTGGATACATTATTACACATTTATCAATGAAATATTCTGATATAGCACTCATCAATCTCATAAAAATAGTTGGAGCATTATGTAAATCAAAAGAAAAGAACTAATTATTCATGAGGGCATTGCTTTATTTTGGAAGGAAACTTCCATTCATCCTCCTTTGTGAGAACTTGGTCATACTCAAATTTAAGATCCAACTTTGTGAAAAGTCTAAATCATCTAGCAATGGATGGGACAACAATTTTGGTAGTAATCATGTTCAAAGCCTTGTGAATGTAAATCCTCTAAGATTCAACTTTCCTCTATACCATAACAATAGGTGAACAAAAATGGCAAAGTGCTTGGTCGAATGACCCCTTGTTCTATAAAATATTGTAACTGTTTTTGGACCTCATTGCTCTCCAAAAGTGATGGTACATACAAGCCAATGTTATGTAAAAGACATTCAAAAACCACTACAATTTCATGCTCTACTTCCCTTCTTGGTAGCATTCTCTTGAACTCATGGAACACTTCCTCAAAGTATTCACAATACCTATCATTTGCTTGCCATTGTCTATAGAAATCCCTAGTCCATCTTGTTTATCCTTTAACAAAAGTAAACACAATTGCTTAGTCTCTTCAATTATTTTAATGGCTTGGTTAGAACTTAACGTAGCAACTTTAGCTTTAATTTGGTACTCCATAATGATGTATTTGACTCCATCCTAGATCCACTTGTATTTGTTAATCCTCATAAAAATAGCATCTTGAACATACATACAAGAACTACCATGCATCATGTCAAAAGTATAAAACAAATCACATCTACATCTGCTTCCCCAATATGGTGAACTTACAGAAAATTGAACTTATTTTTTCCTTGTAAATTGAATGAATATATCCTTTTACGCTAAATCCAATGGACATGGGGGAAGATGATGTATATTTTAAAACCATTTTTTGACGTCAATTGTAAATCAAATTAGATTGAGAACCAAGATCTACGAGTGTACTTACCTTTGTTTACTTGACTTATAATTTGAGAAGTAAAAGTTTGTTCATCACTTTTTGCTCTTTTTGTGTATTCATGGACTAGTAGTTATACACCTTTGTTTCCTGTGTATGGTTGAACTATCCACAATTTCCTTAATGAAGAGTAATTGTGAACTTCTTAAAGTCCTCTTTGGGTGTAAAAGCAAGTACAACTTCCAACACTTGGAGTCAACTTGCCCATCAATTATACAATTGATCATAACAGTCTTTTGGATCTTTACATTGGTGCACCATGGCCATTTTCTTACACTTTCCAATTACCTTTCTTGAAGAACTTGTCATTGGGTTGTTTATTGCTTTGTCCTTGCTTGGAAGATTCTTCTTTTCCTTTCCTCTTCTCTCCATAATATGATTGGACATGTGCCTCATCCAAGTCTTTTGACTTTGTACTAATCATCCTTCTACAGATATGGGTGTTGACACCTCTAAGATTTTTGGTGAGTATATCCTTCTTTAGGTCCATACTTAACAACATACCTTGTCACTTTAATTCTATGTTATAATCCTACACGCTTTGGCCACTACTTTGTCTACAATACAATCAATTGATCTTTTCACTAGTTGTATACATATTTGGATGAAAATTCTTATGCACAATTCTAACTCTTCTTGGTTAGACACAAATGGTTTCATCTTCTTCCACAAAGATGCCAAATAACTCTCTCGTCATACAAGAGCATGATTATACATCTCAAGACATACACAATAAAAGAATTATGTCTCGCTCACAGTATGCACAAATGGTTTCATCTTCGTCCCCAAAGATGCCAAATAACTCTCCCACCATGCAATAGTGTGATTATACATCTAAAGACATGCACAAATTATGTCTCACTCACATTATGCACAGATGGTTTCCTCTCCTTCCCTAAAGATGCCAAATAACTCTCCCACAATACAAGAGCATGATTATACATCCTCAGACATGCACAAGAAAAAAAGTTATGCCTCACTCGCATTATGCACAAATGGTTTCCTCTTCTTCCCCAAAGATATCCAATAACTCTCCCACCATACAAGAGCATGATCGAACATCTTAATACATGTAAAAATAAATTATGTCTTGCTCACATTATGTACTATAAAATCAACCCCCTTTTGTTTTAACCATGTATCTAGAAATTCAATTGCTAGTCCTTAAAAAGATTTAATTTCAATTTTTGTTTCAACTTTAATGGGAGTTAATATTAGTCACATGTTTTTATTGTCCTCTCATCCAAGAATGTAGCTTTGGCAAACATGTCTTCTCCATTTTCCCAATGCTAAACAAGTACTATGGTGTTCATGGAGGATTGTTTATGGTTCATCCACTCTTGTTGGTGTTTCATGTGATCTTGTGGGCTAACTCATATTTGATTTTGAATCACTTTTTCCATGTTGCTTTCCAAGGTGGTCACTTGTGCATTATTGCCTCGTTATTCCACTACCAAGTAGAGATTTGAGTTACTACGAAGCATTTTTTGCCCTCTTAATGGAAAATGCTTCCTAGTAACTCATAGATGACTTCCACAATCTTGAGAATTAGAAATATACTCTTAACATCAAAATGATTTTGAATCACTTTTTCCATGTTGCTTTCCAAGGTGGTCACTTGTGCATTATTGCCTCACTATTCCACTACCAAGTAGAGATTTGAGTTACTAGGAAGCATTTTTTGCCCTCTTAATGGAAAATGCTTCCTAGTAACTCATAGATGACTTCCACAATCTTGAGAATTAGAAATATAATCTTAACATCAAAATGATCTATAATTTCCTCAAATGCTTGCAAAAATTAGCAAACCACGCAAATAAATGACTTCCTTTTTTATTACTCGATTAGCAATTCAAGGGGATTGAATGGTGTGCACAAATAGAAATTCAACTCAAACTCTACATCGAGAGGATCGCAATAGGTAACACTAACAACATGGAAATTGGAGAAGTAATTAAGGTTGAGCACCTCTATTCTCATCAAAGAAAAATCGGCTAACAAATCAATAATATGGTAGAGATCTTTGCTCTCAATGCAGACATTTGTTTGGTGGGAAAAGAAAAGTGTCGAATATCCTAATTAAAGATGATTTGCAAACAATAATAATAAATATGACTAAAGCGGGCCACATAAATAAACCAATTGTCTGATAAAGCCAATCATTAGAAAATGAGAGCAAATCATTTGTGATATTCTGAAAAATATAAAACAATTTATGAGCAATAGACTCCAACAAGCAATCCAATAGAGTTGTCTCTTCTGGCAAAAACAGTGGTCAAACATGCTAAACAAGAAGATTTTAAAAATCATACAACTCTCCAAGCTGTGCCACTTGAATGCAACCCAAAATCCTTCATGAATAAAGACCTTAAACACATGCAACGCCTCAACCAAGCCTAGTTCAATCCAACAAATCTTACATCATTGTCTAAGCACCCAGTGATCAAAATCCCACCAGCAAATTCATTAGATATTAAGCCATAAAGTCATTTTAAATCACCTAACCAAAAACACCTAGGTACCCATACTAATTGCCAAACACATGAATTCACCTTAGCATCTCTTTTAAAAATCTCGTGAACTATTGCTTATAGTCGCGTGATGCTCCCACCCTAAAACAAGACTTTTGATGTTGAGCAACGCAAATATTTACGAGTTCTCCCCCACAACTACCCAACACACTAGCTTGCTCACACAAGTAGTTACTAACAATATAATAATAAATAAAGCCAAAAAGAAGGTATGATGGAGAAGTGTTGTCATCCATAAACTGTCCAGTGCAAGCCACATGCCTGCCTTAAAGAAATACTGTCATCCATCCACAAATGGTGCAATTCTTGAGGTAGACAAAATAATCAATGCCCAAAATACAAACAACGAAATGTATGAGTCTCATGAAACTGCTAATAAAATCTTCACCAACAGTCTGAATGTCTTCAACATCTACAAAAAGATCACAAGAAGCTCACAGATTGTCTGTTACCTCACGCACAGCTTCGAGAACCTGCAGAGTAGAGCTGAGGCTGCTGAGAATATCCTCACTTTGGAAAATTTGAAATGTCAATTAGCTAAAATGATGCAACAGAACACAGACCAAGAATCAGGTCCTGACTCTTAAAAGCTGGCTTTGGACCAGGGAATTTGTAAGGGCAACTGTCAAAATCATTTCATGTCATCTCCCAGAACAGCCAACAGCATGGCTTGCTGTCACCAGTATGAGGATAACCATACAATGGAAGTGAACGTCCTAGGCAGACCCACTGCTTGAATATCAACTGAAAGTTTCTATGTTGACTCTTCTAACTTTGTAATCTCTGTTTAAGTAAAAACTATAAAATAATTGGAAGGATGTATCTGTTTCTATCTAGGGTATATTTTATCTCTTGGTAATTTCATGGTTAAATGGATTTATACTATTTTTAACAGCTTTGTATATTGCTGCCTCTTCACACTCTACTCCTCGTTCCTCTGTTTAAGGATTCTGACTTTCTCAAGACACCTTTTTATATAAATTCAATCCTTTTTAACTTTTTATAATTAATTTAAAAAAAAAAAAACACTTCATAATAACTCTGACAATTTTCTACAATGAATGTGCAGAGAGCCTTGAAATGGTGCAAGAGAATCAGTGTCACCCCACACCAAGGTCATAGGTGATATGTATATATTTCCTCACCTAGAGATTAAAAGGGGGGTGTTCATAAATAATTTTGCATAAAATGCTTGGAATGCAGCATGATTTTTCATCAAACTCAAAACAGTTGAGAGTGGATATATGGTTAATTAAAATACGTTTCCAAACACTGTCATAACAATATTTCAGAGTCGGTCTTTCAAGACAACATAATGATATTCATCAAATTATATTTCCTATCATCATGCAAATATTTACTGAATATGAATACAACTAGGAATCAACCACTTAATCTATGGTCATGACACAGCAAGAGAGCACATTTTGCTCACCTATTAGAGCTCTATTCAGTATTTATATCTCTTTTCAGTATTTATATTAGTTGTAGTGCCTGTAGGGTTACCATCAAATGAGGTTGAACTATCCATATACCATATCTTTAATATCATGTGGGGGTATATTGTCCTCTAATTATTCATTACATTTTGAAATGACAAGCTGGAGTAAATAGTTATTCTTACTTGACCATACATCCATATAACAGAAGCTTTATTCTGCCACTGCTTACTAATGGGACATGATTACAAATGAATTAAGCCCAAATTTCATTAAAAAAAATCATCAATGTGGTCCATGTGGACATTATCCTGGTTTCCATTGATCATCGACTTATCGTAGGATTCACTCTCTGCATCAACAAGAAAATTTGGTAATCAATGTTAGCATTATAAAAGGTCTCCCCTGAAATCCATGACAACAAGCCATCTTGTCACAATAATACAAAACAAAAACAATATCCAACTCAATCCTAAAAACAACCAATAGCTTGCTACATTAAGACAACTTGATCTGTTATCACAATAAACGCTTTCTCCAGAGGATACTTTAAGTAGGAAAATTGTCTTCCTAAGAATTATCAAAACAAAAAAGATGCTACAGAAAAAAGAACATCTAAAAGCAACATTTGAAAACCTGCATATTTTACAACAAACAACCGGAATATTTTAGAATTAATCCACAGAATAACTATTATTGAGATATTTCTCGATTAATTGCATAAATGTTTTTGTCCATAGAATTGATTGCAACAACGATAAGGATTTCTAATGGCAATCCTTAACCATTGATTTATCTAGGCTAATACCCAACTTCTATTCAAAGCAGAGTAACGAGACTCGCCTGGACTTGCCAAAACTCGGCCAGTCCGAGGCAAGTCAAACTCACCGAGTCTGGGGGCCCTGGACTCGGACTCGGCCAATTTTTTGCAGACTCACAGAGTCCAGATACTCGCCAGATTTGCTAAGTCTGGGCGAGTCCCGATACATAGACTCTATCGGATGGCTAAGTGTTAAAAAGTTAAAAGAAAAACATAAAAATAATTGTTTTAAGTTGCTTTTTTTTAGTTATATTTGCTCCTCTACCCTAAAAGCAATAACATTTCATTTTGAAGACAGAGTAGGATAAAAGAGAGTTGTGAGCAAAATTTAGAGTGCATTGTAGGGCAACCAGCAAGGAGGAAGAGCAAAAATCCATTGTTGAATCGCATTTGGGCAGCTTCATAGATATGTTTGGTGCATCAAGAGGTGTCTACCAACGCTTGGAAGGAGTTCTCTATTGATTTCAAGTTTGAACTTTGATTTAAGAGGTAAGATTGAATTTTGAAGGTTTTTTTGTGTTTTTGTTTACCGAAAATTGCATTTTTTTTTAATTGCATTTCCTTTTTCTATTTTATTTTACTAGATCAAAGAAAGAACCCTAGGTGTGTTTAATTTTTTTTGAACAAACCCTAGGTGTTTTTTCTAAAAAAAATCTAATTTTATTGTTACAAACCCTACATTTTTTGTATTAGTTTAATAATTATAAATCACAATTCACAATTGTTATTTTTTTGTATTTATATGTTATTGCAGCAGCCTTGAGATTTTCAAATCATCTTTATCACGATGTCGAAAACCCCAATTAGAAGAGACCCATGTTGGAAACATGCTAAACTTTTCCCTAGGCAAAAGAAAGAAGAGGTAAAATGTTCTTATTGCAAAACAATTTATCATGGAGGCATTAATAGATTGAAATACCATCTTGCACATATACCAGCCCATGATGTTGTGACATGCCCACAAGTGCCTATTGAGGTTATTCATGAGGTGCAAGTGCAACTAGAAACATTTGAGCTACAAAAATTAGTGAAAAAGAGGCAAAGCGAGGAGATGGCAAGCATTGGTGGTAGTGGAGAGTCTTCTTCCATGCCTCCATTCGGTTCTTCTTCAGGTGTTGGTCTTGGTAGTGCTAATGTTGGTGGCGTTGGTGTTGGTGTTGGTATTGGTGCTAGTGCTAGTGCTAGTGTAGTGGTAGTGGCAGTGTTAGCATTGGGCCTAGAGTTCGTAAATCTAGGATGGATTCCTATCTTTTGCCACACACTACTCTAGGTTCCCAACTGTCGATTGAGAGCATGGATTGGGACAAGGACATACATGATGCAGCTAGACGTGCAATTGGAGACTTTTGGTACTATTGCACCATTCCATTCCATGCAGCCAGGTAGTTCTTTTTTGCTTGATAGTTTAAAACTTTATAGCTTGATTCTTTGTGTCTTGAATTTTTATATTTAGAGGTATGTCGAATTCAAATTTAAACTCTCCATTTTACAATATTTTATTTTATTTATTTGTGGCATGTTAGGTCTCCTTATTGGCAAAATATGGTTGATGCCATTACTATTTGTGGGGTAGGGTTCAAAGCCCTAGTGAAGATGACATAAAGGGCCCAATTTTGACACAAACGGTAGCTAATGTAAAAGCCACAATAGAGGAGCAACAGTTGATATGGAGGAGGAAGGGTTGCACCATCATGACCGATGGTTGGACTGATAGAAGAAATAGGGCATTGCTGAATTTTCTTGTTTCTTCCTCAAGTGATTGTACTTCCTACAATGCATTGATTTAGTGATTAATATTTTTAATTTCTGCTTTATTGAATCATTGATTTTGTTTCTTTTTCAAGTGGCATCGTATTCATCAAATCAATTGATGCTTCAGGACATGTCAAAAATGCCACATTCCTTTGTGAAGCTTTAGAGGAAGTCCTAGCTGAGGTGGGTGAGGAGAATGTGGTGCAAGTGGCGAGGGATAATGCAGCAAATTATGTTGCTGCAGGTAGACTATTGATGGAGAGGCACCCATTATTATTTTGGACTCCATGTGTAGCCCATTGCCTTGACCTCATATTGGAGGATTTTGGCAAGCTTCCATGGAACAAAACATGTGTGGAGTTGGCTAAAAACATTTGTAAATTCGTATACAATCACACATGGGTCCTCAACCTAATAAGGCAGAAGAAGTTGTCTTGTCCTGGCATAACCTGATTTGCAAAAAACATCATCACATTACAATCTTTGCTTCGGTCGAAGGGAGCTTTGAGGCGCATGTTTGTTAGTGAGGAGTGGACTTCCTCATCCTGCTAAGACCACTGCAAGGGTTGATCTGGCGAATTGCATGTTTGATGAGCCAAGCTCTTGGGTACCTAATTCTAGATTATGTTTTATTTTTTATTCATATTTTCCTTTTATTTACTTATTTTTGTTCACACTTAAGTTAATAATTCACAATAATTGCAATTCACTGAGCCTTTGGTAGTTCTACGAGTTGCTGATGGGGAGAAGCCTGCAATGGGTTACATATATGAGAGCATGGATAGGGCCAAGGAGGTCATTAGATCCATCTATGTGGGAGTTAAGGGTAAGTATCATCCCATTTGGGAGATCATTGATAGGCAATGGCACCTCCAGCTTCGCACGCCCCTACATGTAGCCACTTATTGCCTCAATCTGGCATTCCAATACCACCCTGATTTCAAGGCGGATGAGGAGGTTTTGAATGGGCTCTAATTAGTGATAGAGCAGATGTCACCTAGTGTCACAACATAGATAGTCCACAAGATCGAGACCTTTAGACTTGCACAAGGAGAGCTCTTTTCTCGTGACATGTAAAAAGATAATCGAACGACATTGTGTAATGTCCCCAACTCAAATCAATATGATTAGTAGTAGATTACATGTCCTTTACTTGGTTTACCCAAGAGGAAGAGGACGTAGAGCATCATTGGGTAAGAAATGAAGTCCTTGACTTGTTCTTCATTCTAATTTTACGTTGAGTGCACATCTTTTGATGCAACTTAAGTGAACTTAAGTGATTATAAAGAACTTAAGTTATTTTTATGTTGGACACGTCTTTTTAGGCAACTTAAAATGATGCCTAGCCAAGGGACTTAAGTTGTCCCCTTGTTATGACTTAAGTGACATCTTTAAAACATGTGCTATTTAGCTTAAAGGGGGCGTCCAGCTTCTAGGAGAAGATAAGAACAGATTTTTAGGGTTTTAATGTGAACCTTTGGATTAAAGATTTTAAGATGAAGGGTGGAATTTAAATCATATGGTTATGAGTTGCTATATAACACCCTAAAGGGCTCATTTGGAGGCATTGTGTGATAAAGTTTTTTGTTTATTGTTGCTGCAACTTGGCTTAAGGATTGAAACCCTTAAGTATCCTTGGTTTCGGTGAGACATACGGGCTCTCCCTAGTCAGAAGAGTGTGTTTCGGTGGAAGAACTTCGGTTTGTGAAACCCTAGCACATTGTTTTTTGAAGGCTACAAGGTTTTATCAAGTTTGGAGGCCAAAATCACTAGGTTATCAATGCTGGTTACTCAGATTTGAAGGTGTTTACTGCTGCAAATCATTCATTTCTGATTTTTCTAAGGATGACGGTTGAAGGGCAACAATTTCAGACTTAAAGATAGTCATTTTGAGCGCCCAGCATCACTTTTGGAGGGTCAGCTAGGGTTAGAAAATATTCTGATCTAAATCTGGAACATTTTTGGTATGAAATCTGCATATTTACTTTATGGAAATGTCTGATATTTAATTCTGAAATTTCTAGGCAATTATAAGGGTTTGAAAAGTCATTTTTCTTAGCATAGTAATATTCAAAATTTTCTATTAAATCTGATTAGAATTTCTGAGTTTGTTTGGAGTTACTTTAATGCAAATAAAAGTCAGATTTATGCCCTAGTTTGTGAAGAAATCTGTTATTAGTTTTGTGCCCTGGTTTTCAGAAAATTATTGTTTCTTTTTAGTATTCCTATTCGGGGATATTACACATTGCAGCCAAGTAAAAATGTATTAAGGGCATAAATTAAGTTCAAAAATGTAATAAACTTTTCCTCTTTTAAAATTATTATTAAATGTTGAAACTTAAAATTGGATAATGAGATTGATTTTTTCTTTTTCTCATCTCAAATAGATGGTGGGAAATGTTTGGTGCTAAGGTACCAAATCTTCAAAGGATTGCAATTCGCATATTGAGCCAACCATGCAGTGCTTCGGGTTGTGAGCACAATTGGAGTATGTTTGAGCACATACACTCCAAGAAGCGCAATAGATTGTGTGTGGAGAGGTCGAATGATCTAGTCTATGTCCATTACAACCTTCCTCTCAGCAGATAGATTTTGGGTATTGACTCCACCCCCATCACACTAGAGGAGGTCAGTTTACAATCTGAATGAATCACTGAGGCCGAGGGTCTTATCTTTAGTGATGAGGACCTCGATTGGGTTGACCAAATGGATAGAGAGGCTGAGGATGTAACCATGGCAGAGGAGGAGGATAGAGCACGAGCAGATAGCTGATGTTGGTGTGGGTGGCACGGAGTCAGAGGCAAAGATTATGACTGCAACATCATCCAAGACCTACCTTAGACGCCTTCTTAGGAAGGATGCAAGCTCCTCTGAGCCATAGACTTCTAGTTTTACTTTTGATATTTGTTTGGAAATTTTGATGCCATGGATTGCATATTCCATGAGTTTTGTATACATTTTGACAATATTTATAATTTTATATATCTAAGTGTGTTATTAGTATTTCCTTCAGCTACAATTTGCGTTTATACTTATGTGATTGATGTATACTTGTGTATGTGATCAAATTAGCTTCTATTTGATGATGTTATTGTGTCTTTAAGGTTTATTTAATAAAAGGTGTGTGAAACAAGTTTTAAATCCTTAAAAAAAATTGAATTTCTTGGGTTTTTCAATTTGCCAAGTCTTTGTCAAGTTTTTGCGTTGAGTCTGAGTCTGAGTCTCGTAACTATGATTCAAAGACCACTTAAGAATATGGAGCCAAAATGGTTCATAACTTCATATGGTGCTCATAAACTAGATAATATCAATGTCTCTAATGTTACATATTGTAGAAACTTCCCACCAAATAGTGAGCTGGAATGACCTCTGTTTCTAATATCTATAGATCTAATATCGGACTATTATTGATTGTATATAACATTATTGGCTAGAACTTTAGTTATTGATTTAATAACAATCTTGTGCTAGTTGTCCAAGACTTATATCTAGTCTCTGTAAAACATTGAGCAGCAAGGTCCTTTTATTTGCCTGGAAAACGGTAAATTATATCAAATAATAATGGGTTTGCAATCAGGCTGCAACAGAGTAAAGAGCAACAAACCCATAGTAAAGCTATGCTATCAAGGGCAGAAATAGATAAGAAGCCAAATAAATGAATATTACTGAGAAAAATATGCATAACCAGAAGATGAAGTCAATAAAACATCCATCCATAAACAATTTCTTGAGCATCCAACTGTTCTGCCCACCATCAAATAACCATGAAAGAACAAACTTCATCACTAAGCATTGTTGAAACAATTCACTCGATATTAAACCAATTGTTGACTAAATTGTAAGATGGCATATTTCCTTTTTGATGTTAATTCAGTGGTTCTTGTATTCATGGTGAAAGGAAATAATAACAATGCTTGATAAACTTTTACAAGGAGTGCTAAGTGGACCATTCATTATCATGAGAGATGGGTTCTTGTGAACCACTACTCATGAAACATGGGTCAATGAGTTTGACTCGTAAAACTACACAATTGAATCCTGATAGCAATATCACAATTTGACATGCTGTGGAAAATACCTCCTACTTATCAATTGATGAGCTAAAGGGGCTCTATAATGAATGGTTCATAAGGCACAACACTTGCTGAAGGTTTTGCAAATGGGGTTGCAAGCTAAGTGGGCTTAACCTTGGGGAAAACTCTGTGGTTAAGCGCACTTGAGCTGGAGTAGTACTGGGATGGGTGACCTCCCAGGAAGGCCCAGTGCTTCACCTTTGTGAGCATCACCTAGATGCAATGAGTGCTAAGTGGACCATTCATTATCATGAGAGATGGGTTCTTGTGAACCACTACTCATGAAACATGGGTCAATGAGTTTAACTCATAAAACTACACGGTTGAATCCTGATAGCAATATCACAATTTGACATGTTGTGGAAAATACCTCCTACTTGCCAAGGAAAATTATGCTAACAGAATCTAATATACAACAAAAAGTAAACAATAGCACACTCAAAGATGGTACCATGATTTAACATGGAAAACCTTTACAGGAAAAAAACCAGCAACCAAGCACCACTCACTATATTAACAGATAATGTTCACACTACAATAAGCTTTCTCCTAGGCTAATCTTCCAGCACCAACATGTGCTCCTTGGCTAACTTGTATGTTTTACAATTGCATGTGCTTGTATTTACAAGCAGAAAACTCATAGGAAACCACCAATTAGTTTTACAAAACAATGAGCCCAAAACCATGGGCTAAAACCAACCCATAAAACTAAATGCCTCATTCCAAGTAAAGACAAGATCAAGAAATTGCACACCTTAAGCTAAAAGGAAAACAAGAAGTTCCACCTCTTAAGTTAAAGGATGAACATGAAGTTGCGCTACTTAAGCTAAAAGGAAAACAAGGACTTGCACACCTTTTAAAAAAGACAAAACAAACCCCTACAATCAGGCGATCCTCATAAACAAGAAAATCTTGCCTTTCTCTCATGGAGTACCTTGAAAAATGTGTCCCCACACTCCATATAGAAGAGGTGAAGTGTTATGCAAAGCATACAGTACATTCCTAACAAATCTCTCCCTTGTATACTTTGCAGAGGAGCCACTCATATATACATCACTACTATAGGCAGCTATGCCAATTGATTTCCCACACCAAGAAAATTATCCAATGCTCTCTAGCTTTGTCAATGAGCCAACAAACTTTTCCACAATATCAAATTTTTCCATCAATACCTTCTTGTCTTCAACCATGCCTCTAACAAAGTGATACTACACAACAATGTGCTTTGTCCAAGCATGATAAGTGGGATTCTTTGCCAAACTAATTACAATTTAGCTGTCACAATAAATCCTTAGTCTTTTGTAAGAGTATCTAAACACAAACTTTGAAACCATACTGCTTCCTTGCATGCACGAGCGATTGCCATATACTCAGCTTCTAAAGTTGATAGGGCAACAATTGTTTGTCTTCCAAATGATTGGTCCACCAAACAAGGTAAACATAGCCACTTGTAATTTCCATACCTGAAATGAAATTTACAGCACCAAGATCCTTCATATCAAACTATGATGAGAGTTAAGATTTAAGGTCTTCTGTTGTTTCCTTATTGTTCAAATTAGAAACCTTGAGCAGAAAAAAGAACTAAAAAAAGAGGCAAAGAGAAGAGATGGCAGCCATTGGTGGAACTAGAGAGTCTTCTTCTTCCATTCCTCAATTGCCTCCATCTTCGGTTGTTGGAAGTGCTAGTGCTAGTGGCAATGGCGGCGTTAGCATTGGGCCTAAAGTTTTTGCAACTAGGTTGGATTCATATATTTTGCCACACACCACTCTAAATTCCCAAATGTCACTTGAGAGCTTGGGTTGAAACAAAGATAAGCATGATGCAACTGAAAGAGCAATTGGAGACTTTTGGTTCTATTGCGAAATTCCATTCCACGCAGCCAAGTAATTCTTTTTCTTTTTGTTTGTTTTAAAATATATAGCTTCATTCTTTGTCTCTTGAATTTTTATATTTAGAGCTATGTCGAATTCAAATTTAAACTCTCCATTTTACAATATTTATTTTGTTTTATTTATTTGTGTTAGGTCTCCTTATTGGCAAAACATGGTTGATGCCATTATTGTTTGTGGGGGCAAGGTTCAAATACCCTAATGATGAGGAGATAAAGGGCCCTATTCTGTCACAAAAGGTGGCTGATGTGAAAGCCACAATAGAGGAGTAGCGAAAAATATGGTGGAAGAAAGGTTGCACAATCATGACGGATAGAAAAAATAGAACATTGCTCAATTTTCTTGTTTCTTCCTCAGGTGATTTTACTTCATGAAATGCATTGACATAGTGATTAAGATTTTTAATTTATGTTTTATTGAATCATTGATTTTGTTCTTTCTCAAGCAAGTGGCACAATGTTCATCAAATCTATTGATGCATCGGGGAACACCAAAAATGTTGAATTCCTTTGTGAAGCTTTGGAGGGAGTTTTGGCTGAGGTGGGTGAGGAGAATGTGATGCAAGTAGTTATAGATAATGCAGCAAATTACGTTGCTGCAAGTAGACTACTGATAGATAGACACCCATTATTATTTTGGACTCCTTGTGCTACTCATTGCCTTGACCTCATATTGGAGGATCTTGTCAAGATTGCATGGATCAAAGCGTGTGTGGAGATTGCAAAAAATATTTGTAAATTCATATACAATCACACATGGGTCCTCAGATGAGGCAATTCACAAGGCAGAAGGAGTTGGCTCGTCTTGGAATAACCTTGTTTGCAACCAATTTCATCACATTACAATCCTTGTTGTAGTCAAAGAGAGCTTTGAGGTGCATGTTAATTAGTGAGGAGTGGACTTCTTCATCATATGCTAAGACCAATGCAGGGGGAGATGTGGCAAATCGGATTTTTGATGAGCAAGGTTTCTAAGTACCAATTGTGGAGATCGTACAAGTAAATGTCATTCTACATTATATTTTTATTCCTATTTTTATTTTATTTGCTTATTTTTGTTGACACTTGTGCTAATGTTTCACAATAATTACAATTCACAAAATCTTTAGTGGTTCTCTTACGAGTTACTAATGGAGAGAAGCCCGTGATGGGCTACATATATGAGGGCATGGATAAGGCCAAGGAGGCCATTAAATCCATTTATGGGAGAGTTGACAAGAAGTATCGCCCCATTTGGAAATAATTGATAGACAATGGAACTTCTAGCTTCACAAGCCCCTACATGCAGCTGCATATTTCCTCAATCTAGCATTCCAATTCTACCCTGATTTCAAGGCGGATGAGGAGGTTCTAAGTGAGCTCTACACAATCATTGAGCAGATGATGCCTGATTCTAGTGTTGGAGCACAAATAGTCATCGAGATTGATACTTTTAGACTTGCACAAGGAGATCTCTTTGCACGAGATTTATGCAAGGAAACTCGGTTGACATTGTAGCCAAGTAAAAATTTATTAAGGGCATAATTTGAGTTTAAAAATTTGAACTTTTCTTTTTTTATATTATTATTTAAATATTGAAACTTAAAGTTGGACACTGAAATTGATTTTTTCCTTTTTCTCATCTCAAATGCATGGTGGGAAAGATTTGGTGCTAAGGTACCAAATCTTCCAAGGATTGCAGTTTGAGTATTGAGCCAACCATGTAGTGCTTCAAGTTGTGAGCGCAATTGAAGTACGTTTGAGCACATGCACTCCAAGAAGCACAATAGATTGTCAATGTAGAGGTTGAATGATTCAATTTATGTTCATTACAACCTTTACCTTCACCACAGACAGATTTTGGGTAGTGACTTATCACCCATCACACTAGAGGAGGTCGATCCACAATCAGATTGGATCATTGAGGCTGAGGATCCTATATTTAGTGATGAGGACCTTGATTGGGTTGACCAAGTGGATAGAGAGGCAAAGGCAATGGCAGAGGAGGAAGATAGAGCACGAACAGACACCTTAGATGTTGGTGTGGGTGTCAATGAGACATAGGCAAAGATCATGGCTGCATCATCATCCAAGACCTATCTTAGACGCCCATGTAGGAGGGCCGAGTGATGTAGGATCCTCTAAGCCATAGACTTCTAGCTAGCTTTTGTTTTAATATTTGTTTGGAACTTTTGATGCCATGGATTTCATATTCCATGAGTATTGTATACATTTAACAATATTTATATATGTAATTATGTTATTTCCTTTAGCTAAAATTTGCGTTTATATTTTATACTTATGTGATCGATGTATACTTGTGTATGTGATCAAAGTAGCTTCTATTTGATGAGGTTATTGTGTCTTTAACGTTTATTTATTAAAGGGTGCATGAAACGTTTTATATCCTTAAAAATCTATGAATTTATCGGGTTTTTCAATTTGTCAAGTTTGGGCATCGAGGTCGAGTCTGAGTCAAAAATCAGCTTGTCAAGTCCAAGACAAGTGTGAGTCTTGTAACACTATGCCTAACCTAACTTCGTTCCCTAGGGTTAGTTCTCAAAGCATGTCTTCTAGATTATATGGTATGATTTTAAGTACCAATAGGAAACTCAATTGGTAAACTCATATCAATACCAGAAAAATCTTAGATTCATCCCAATTTTACATTTGCACAAATCCTGGTAGAATTGGACCTCTCCAAGCAACTACCGACAAAAATTGTTGTCAAGGTTGCCAATAAAGTATGGAACCAGCAATTGTATTATGAAGAGGTATGGAACCAGCAATTGTATTATGAAGAGGTCGTCTCTTCAACCTTCTTGCTTCCATTGTAGAATCTACATTGGTCTCAACTTCTTGGGATTGATCCCCTTCTTCTAACATAGTCCTTTCTTGGGTTGCTGCTAGTATGCCCCCTAGGGTGACTTCAATGGCGGTTGCTTGTTCGAGAGTAGGGGTTGTTGTGCCCCTCTATGTGGATGTCAGGCTTGTGCCCACATTGGTCATTCTTACAGTTGCTACAAATTCAGCTCCCTTTGCAGTAGCCAAAGAAATACTTTTGATAGCCAAAGCTTTCTTCAATTGTTATTTATAAGCCTCCAATGGATGAGGTCCTTGACTCCCTCCTCACAATTGGAGTTGAAGCTTGATGGGGAGGCCTTGGATGGAGATGTTTGGAAAATGTTTTCAGACTAGAAATTTGGATTCAAAAAGATGGCCATTCAAATGGATATGAGGTCTCAAAACAAAAAGGCTTCTTCCTTGAATGATTGATTTGTGCTTCCCTCCAAATAACATATCGGTTTCTATTAGCTTTAAGCCTTAAAGTTAGTTTCCCTTTGGGGTGTGGACCTTTATAGAACCCACTACTGAATTATCAAAAGAATATATAATCATATATTAATAATATTAAAGCCACATTATAGAGAGATAATTCAAGCAAATTATAGAGAGAATTAGTGGAAAGGAATTGAAGCCACATGTGAAGTTGATGCAATCACACACAAACAATTTGTAGACGATAACAAAAAAAATTAGGAAAAGAAAGCAAAACAAAGTCAAGCAGATGACCAATACTCTAAGGAAATACACTATGGCTTCAGGGCAATTCATAAACATGGCTAAGTCAAAAATCTTTTTCTTCAATGTCAAATTAGATATGAAAAAACATCAATCTTCTTTTCTTGGTTACAAAATGCAATCTTTTCCTAGCAAAAATATGGGAGGCCCCTTGTTTAGTAGAGCGAGCAAGGTCTCACTTTGGGAAAACCTAGTAAACAAATGTAAGTTGACCTTCCTTGAAGGGAAGATGGCTCACCTTTGCAGTGAAAATTCTAATGCTCAAATCAATTACCTTTGCAATTTGGATTTATCCAATATCCTACCTCAAAATGCCTTCAAAAAATTGTGATGACTTGGAAGAATTAATGAGATCCTTTCTATGGCAAGATGGGACGAAGAATAAGAAAATTCCATTGGTAGGATGGAAGTGATTTTGTACTTTGAGGGGAGGAGGTGTAGTGCTACAAAACAACACCCAACAATATAGAGCCTTGGTAGCAAATTTGATTTGGAGCTTATGTTCAAGACCTGATTTAAAATGCTCAAAGATCCTTCAAAGAAATTATTTGGATTCCAATGATCTGACTTGAATTCTAACAAGCTCGAATCCACCCAAAGGATCCCATCTAGGGAATTTTATGCTTAAATGAAAAAATATCATGACCAGCTATGTGACCTAGAAAATCAAGGATGGAAGAAGTGTAGTGTTCTATGAAGATTTACGGAATGGTTATCCTTTGCTCACCAATATAAGTAAGCTTGGGGAAGCAAGAGCTATTCTTATAGCAGCCTAGGGACCCAAAGTAAGGGACTATATCACACAAAGAAGCATACTAGATCTAACAAAACAGATAAACAAGATATTCATGTAATGTCCCCTTTTCTAATCCATTCCAACATTCTTGAAAACTCCAACTTTCTTGGAGAGTGTCAGCTTTTTCAAAAAGAAATTCTAACAATAACAGGTTCTTGGAGCCAAGACATGCACAAAGGTACTTTCCGTGTGCGAATTTCACATTCTGGGAGCACTCCACACTTCTTGGAGAAGTTTGTCATCTTGGGAGAAACCAACTTTCATATAGACTGATATCCTATGCATTTAAAGTATTGGTGGTGCGGTCAAAATTAATACTTTGGACTATTTTAATATTTTCTGTAACTTTGGTGGTTGTGCGAAAAAATAATTAAAATTATTAAATATTAAAGTTGTCAAAAAATAAAATTAAACGACAACTTATATTTAATTATTTAAAAAGGCATTTTAAGTGTGCATTTAAAGTGTCACTAGGCTCAAGGTGCCAAAAAGTGGCCATAAGGATACTTTATATTATTTTATTAAAGAAGTTTCTCCAAAAAAAGCAACTTTTGGAAAAGAAAGAAAAAGTAGACAATGCTTTTTCAAAAAAATATCGAAAAAGCAAAAAACACTTTTTAAAAATGCATTTCATACAATAGCTCTAAAAAAGGTTATAAAAGGAAATTGTGTCTTGAGAAGAAAGGTTACGATTTATTCATTTTATTTGCTTTTATGAAAGAACATGAGTTCTCCCTATTTGTCTAAGGACGGAAACCCTTTTGGTGATCCAGTTTCAAGGACGAAAATCCTCCTAGCTAGCTGAGTAATTCCATCCAAAATCACCATTGTGTTGAATGCTCAGTTTGTTCCAATTGGTGTTGAAGATGGGGATTTTTGATGTGTTTTAATAGGGGCTTGTTGCTCGTTTTTCTTTGTAATATTTACTTGAGTTTTTAGATGATTTGATAGTAAAATTTTCATGTGATTGAATCAACTGGTTGGACTTTGATGATTTTATAAGTTTCCAATACATTAGTAGCTGGTGTACTTGTTGTACCAACAACTAATTTGTTCAGTTTCAAATTTGCAATTATTAAGAATTCTTATTATGACCAATATCAATTAGTTTCATGTGTTTGGGGTGCATTTTCAGTAGTTGTTCAATGGTTAAATTAGGCCTGCTGGCTTTCACATTAGGTTGTTGTTTCAGCACCTGAAGGTGATTACAAAGTGTTTTCAGGATGAATCAGTTCTGATTTTGACAGTGTGTCAACAGTACAGAGTTGTATCAGCACTATATCAGCCTCTTCAATTTTCAATGTATACTCCAGTTGGGTCAGTGAACACACATTTTGGGTATGATATTCCATGCTCATTTTGAAACTTTTGGACTACTTTATGTTATTGCAGCAGACTGATTTGTAATCAAAATATTATATCAAACTTATTCCAGCAGTATATCAATCATTTATGCTATTTTGTAGTGCATCATTGCTTGTCTTGTAAACCTCGAATGGTAGTACCACTGGAGGTATATATTTGTACGCATTTTACCTTGTCAAACTGGATGGTTTACCGTTAGTTCATATGCATATCATGCTGATAGGTCTTGGTCAGTTCACCGCTAGACCCAATGTATTTAATCGGCCTGTTTGGGCATTGAACAAGCTGGGTGCAATCAACCATTTTGGTTTGGACCAGATTAGACATTTTGCCAATGGCTTGCATTAACACACTCTATCCGTTTAAGAATTGTTGATTGAGATTGGTTGTGCTGCTTGTGTGCTATGGTTGGCTTGTCACCATTTCATTCTATTTGCACATATTGTAGTTAGTAGCATGGTTGAAGCACTGTATGCTCTCACCTTGCCCACTCCGAGATCTGGGTGATCAAAAAGTGTGGAAGCATTGCATACGCATTTTATATCCGAAAATTTTCAAAAAAAATGTAGGGTTGTCTATAACAATTCAAACGATCAATATATCAACAAAGGAAGTACAAATTCTAGAAGTAGAATTGTTAAAGAGGAAGGTGTTTATTGAGGAAGAACAAGACGGACTAAGATGGAGCTATTCCAAACTCGAAAACTACACAGTATAACTAGGATACAAAGTTACAAATTCCTCTAATCTTGAAGTGGATTGGCCAATTTGTCAATGTTGGCATAAGGATTGTCTCCCCAAAGCTGGAGCCTTTGCTTGGAAAGTGATTCAAAAGAAAATCCTAACCACAGATAAATTTACAACTCTTAGTTTTGCTAGCCCTTCTAAGTATTGCTTTTGCAATAGTGCAAAAGAGACAATGAATCAACTATTAGTTAGTTGCCCTTTTACAACAAAATGTTGGCAATGGTTATGTGCCAAGTTGGGCTGGATGGAAGCATTGGTTGAGGGTAACCTCGAAAATTTCTAATCTTGGCCCAAAATTCAACAAAACATTGTATTTTCCCACCTTTGGATTATAAGTCCTTTGCTCTTCACCGATGAAGTTTGGAAGGAGAGAAACAAACACATCTTTTTAGATGACAAGATGGGGGAAGCATTTTTATATGAAATTGGAAGCGGCAAATTGGCAATTGAAGAATGATGCTAGCTAGATCAGCATCCATAGGAGTTAAGAAAAAGATATTTTTATATTAGGTAGTGAGACTCTAAAGAGATGGAAGGGTTTCAAAGTACTCCCTCTCCAATGGGATGGAAGAGTTTATTCATCCATCAACCCATTTTTGTTGGAGCTGCTCTAAATGGCTAGCACAATGAAGATGAAATTGAAGAACAGTATGGGTACTAAAATGAAGAAAAATGGATTCATTATTTTGGAATGGGGGTTCACCAATTTTACTATAAATAGAAATGGCAAAATGGAGTATAATGCACCTATTTTCCTCTATTTCATTAGGAAAAAGAGATCCCTTAAGCCAAGTTTGACTTTCAGCCCTTAGGTGAGTCAAAATGTAATAACCCACCTTGATTTGGGTTATTTGAATTTCGCCAACAATACAGATAATATAGAATTTTGCAAAAGAACAATTCCAAACAAATGCAAGAGACAAATAACCAGAATTTTTATTAATGCTTCAGGAAATACATACAATCCATACCCGGAATCAATCTTCACACCAAACTCTGGAAACTCTGTAAACCCTTGAATGTGCAACTGCTGATTTGACCTATCTTATTTTTGATTTTGTTGATGAAATACTGAATTTGCTGATTGAATCTACTGAATTAAATCTATGAATGCTTAGATGATGATCTCTATGTGAAACCATCCAAACAAGAAGACCTTGGGTGATCTTTCACACCTGTAGACTCCATCTTATTTGAGGGTTTCCATCCTTTGAATAGCTTGAAACTTCATACCTACAACCCTGTGCTCAGCTTTCTTCAATTTGCAAATGATAACTTGGATCATGAAAATGATCTTCTTTGCTTTTTATCCTTCTCCAAACCTATGCCCTAATCTTGGCAATAAATTTATTAAAATAATAAAGTAATTCCTTTCCAAAAACCAACGACTCATTTGACCTCTTAAATTCACTTTTCGAAACATGTGCCATTTAAAGAAATAATAAAAAAATAACTTAAAATATATCATTTTAATTAAAGTTACTTTATTCAACTTATTCAAAGTAACTTTATAACATTAAATCATAAAGTCACTTTAATGAATTTAATTATTTAATTACTCTTGGCAATGATCTAGCAATAACCCCTTGAGAGTAACCTGACACAAATACCAACTGTAGGCACACCGCCACTGAACCTGATAGCACTTACTATAAATAGCAAGTGTGAACGAAGAACTCCTGAACTTCCTTTGTAAGGCCTACCAAGCAAAATACTAGATCACTAAGCTGAAGATGCCGAAATGAAAACATTAAGCCTGTCGAGTCCCTGAATACCCTCCAAAGGGTCCCATGAACATCCTATTAGCCTACAAGGCCTAGATAGTAGACTAACCACTGCAAGGATACAAAAACCGGGAAAAAAGGGGACATTATAGTCTTCCATCCCCAAGATTACTTGTCCCCAAGCAATCCTCACCTAAACAACCAAGCCCATCCTGAATGTCGGGATCCCAAACCAATCAACACAAAGCTCCACCCAAGCTCCACTGCAACCACTAGAGAAAGATAGAACCAAACTCGGCAGCCCTGTTAATCATTGTGTGCGGAAGAAGCATACTGCCAAGCATAGAAGATCCCAAAGTCCACAACCCAACTGGAAGCTTGCAATACCCATCACCCGCTGACATTCGTTGCACGACTCTGATATATTCTTCACCAAGCTGAAGTTGGTCAAGCAACACACTGTAATAACCTCCAGGTACCATACCCCTCCACAATTGCACTCCACCTAGATCCCATGGACAAATTTGGAATTTGTCCTTCCTATCTTCTGATGGCTCCTGTTGCACCATGCTAACTGTACCTAGAGTGCCAAGCTGCTCAAAATCTGCTCCTATATTTTGTATCCCAACAATATGCATATCCTATAGAAGCAGCTCAAAACACCTATAAGATTTGTCCCCTTCATCCACGGAAGGAAACTCCTCATACCAACCATCCAACCCACACTTGCATGTCTTCTGCCTCATAGTCAGATCAAATGTGAATGGGCTAAAGCATAATATGCACACGACACATTATGCACATTGTGGAATGCATCAATAAGCCCTGTCAGAAGTCCTAATCCACTACTAGTATCCCAAGTCTAGCGCATATTGTCAAACTCCATACAGGGTTTAGAAAGGGCACCATCATCCAACTCAACGAGTGGATTATCATAAAACAAATCAGCATCGACCCCAAACAATGGATTATTAAAAAATTGTAAACTAACTTCTTGCTGATCCAAATCACTGTTTCCTGAATTTTTGGGGTAATGGACGAGATCAAACTCCTCCTGAAAGTGATCTTGCTCCTCTATCACCTGTCCAATCTCTTCTCTTGTTGAATACTAATCCTTAAGGGATGATGTAGAATGTGTCAAACTCAGTTCTAAACAAGGCTCCTTAATCTGATTTCTTGTTTCTTGAAGGGCTGCTTGAGCAACCTCCAAGGAATCCCTAGTTTTCACAAGCTCGGAAGTAAGACTGTCAACTTCGCCTTCTTTCCTTCTCCATGCATCCGAATAAGTAACAGCTAGTTTGAGGAGAAGATCTCTATCTGAAAGCAGATTTAAGTAATCTGATTTCATTGCCTCCATAGCTGTTTTGATTCCCTGTAAATCAACAGGAGAGGATTCCTCTTCAAAACCCTTTTGCCCTCCCTCACGTTGAACCTTCGAAAGGTGATTTTCCATCAACTTGTGAGAGCTATCAAAATGTGTTAATGCTGCTACAATTTGTTTTTCACCAACCTTCAGTCAGTTCTCAAAACTATGCTTATGAACAATATTGGATTCATTTGATGAAGTAGTTAATTGTTCTTGAAGAATTTGACTCTTCCCAAAGTCTTCTTCTATAATAATTGATAACCTCATTGCTTACTAGCTGATTCAGAACTAGGGCAGTGTTAGTTCCAAAGAAAAAATCATCGTCATCCCACTTAACTGTTTCACTGGATGATGACATATCTTTTGTGTAGAAGAAATGGGACAGTGTTAGAACCACACGTAGATTCATCAAAAGGAATCGATTCTTCACAAGATTTACCAATCACCATCTCCAAATCACCCACTAGGAGACTTGTGTAACCTTTGCTTGTAACATCATCACCGGAAGGCAATGTAGAACCATCATCGTCAACTAGATCGTAAGCTCTAACACAATCGTTCACCATTTTCCCATCAATAGGAGTTGACCCATGAAGTGTATCACATTGGAAATTACCCTCGTCTACTGCAATGTCTTCCCTATGACTGAAAAATGCACTTCCAACTGTAGGTTGTTCCTCGGACGTGGCTGCAATAGATGTTTGGTTTCCTATTTTACTTGTGTCACAAACCACGACTCCTTCCTTATCTGAATGTTTTGGTTTTGCACCCATCCTTAGATATTCTCTTTTAAATTTTGGGTCCTTCATTAGATTAAACAACTCTTGCATCAACTCAATTATTGATTTATCCATAGCCATCTCTTACCCTGAAGCTGATCAATGAATGTCCCACCCTGTTTGACTATTTTGTTCAATTGTCTTCTCTAACTTGACAATGTTATTTGTAAACTAATTTGTTGGGTTTCATCTGCAATAGTTTATCTTTGTATACGCAGAGCAAAATAATCAATTGTAAACCTGGATCATCATTTCAGATATATTGCAAGTATCTATATATTCGGATATTTATGCAAACGTGCACCCAGACCTTTAGATATAGATATAAATGTTACAGCTTACATTCAAAAATTCTTTCCTTTACAAAGGTATTAACCAAAACACATCTATTTCATGCCTTCACATTTGACTATCAAATAGTAATATATTTGCAGAGACAATCTTCAGATTTAGACAATGTATTCTGGGTTGTAATATGTCGCATTTACATGAATATCTGCACTCAAAAATGTGCAGCAGCATTAAGAATTTTGCAAAACAACATTGTGGAAGTTAACAGAAAATAAGAATATATGTGCAAGTGTATCTCATAAGCATACAACAAACCTAAGAGATTTACAACTCTGTAAATCCGACTATGTCAACAGTACCATCATTACAACCCTTTTTATATACCCGTTTTCAGCAACAATAACAGTAAATTCATTGCAGTTCACAACTATTTGAACAGCAATAATATGGAATACCAAAGCAAGTGAAGCTCAGACCTGGAAAGATCACTGAAATACAAGTGCAAATGTTAATATTTAATACCTGTTTGGCTCTAGGAAATGTCACGACCTTGTAGAAGAGCCCCATGATTGGATAAAGGATAGTGCAGGTCTGAATGGGATATTCCTGCTCATATAATGCCGCCAACATTTCACAGGGAAGGCCCAACAGCTACTACAGGAGGTCGCTCACAAACTCATGAAATAATTTCCTGAACATGCTATACAACCACGGCTGGCCAGAACTGAACCAACACTCCATAAAATATTGAAGCATTCAAACACCAGTTCTCAATGTGCAAGAGTGGATGCCAAGGCCAGGAAAAACTTATGAATCAATACCCATAATCATTTCTGACTCCTAACAAAATCTGCAACCTCAATGATGTTTGGCAAGCACAACAGAACTTAGGAAATATTCCGAGCTCTAAGTACTTGGCTTTAATGTTTCAAAACCATCACCTAGCCAAGGAAAAGCAAGTAATTCAATACCCACACTCATTAAAGACCCCTGTCAAAGCATTCGAATAGATCAAAGTGGTACGGCATTTGCTCATGGTACGGCATATGTTCAAGCTCCAAAGATTTGAGTAAGCTTAACACTTGATTCAATGATTCAAAATCCAACATTCAGCTAAGGCAATAATAATTAATCAATGCCCATAACCATTCTTCCCTCCAATCTG
>CM021102.1:472614737-472646192 GCA_007115665.2 Sequoiadendron giganteum | reverse complement strand
AGAGAAACGCCCAACACAAGTTCAGACCTGTCAAAAATAGCCCAAGAATGTTGGATGACCAACTGCTCAGACTGACCTGCCTAAAATAGCCACTGCACTGAATTGAACTGCTGCTAAAAATAGCGTTGCCAAAAATAGTACTTACTAAAAATAGCATACTGCTAAAAATAGTAAGTTGTCCCAAACTCATTTTGAGCACAAACCAAGTAGCCATCGTAACTTACTAAAAATAGTAAGCCCGGAAAAGTTCTTTGATTCAGTTGCGTGTCACACCATCGCAAAGCTCTTTGAAAACCCAGAAGGAATCCAAAATCAGAACTGTAAAACTCCAACATGCAAGCCTCTAAAATTGTCGAGGAAAATGCAAGTCAATATCTCATCATGCATGTTACCACATCCCGAAGCTCTCCAAAAACCCAAAAAGCTCCACCAGACATGCGTCAAAAACTCTCAAATGCAAACCCTCAAAACCTCCTCTAAAAGTGGAAACCCTAATTTCAGCTCCTAACTAGCCTATGGGCTTCCGAAAATAGGTTGTCAGACACAAAAGATCATATGGCTAAAATGGGGACATTACACAACGCGTGGGAAATTTGAGCAGTGAAATCGTGAACATTTATGTTGCACATTGCAGCAATTTGTTGCAGGATATTGTAACTTGTAATTTGTTGGAAACTGAATATATAAAATGGACTGTTGTTTGTGGACGTAGCCCAAGAAAGGGTGAACCACGTTACTTGTTGTCTCTATTCTATAATTTCATTCCTCTATTTCTTTTATATTAAAATCTGCATATAATTGATAATTTGAACTCCTCATTCCTGCCTACAATTCCTAACAATAATGGGGCCTTGCTTCCCAATTTTACACAGTGGAGAGGCATACACTACGGCAACATGCAAGAAGAGGGAAACAAAGCAATGCCAACTTGAAAGGGGTTGTAAGCATCTATAATATCCCTTTTTTTGGTCCATTCCAACATCCTTGGAAACTCCAACTTTCTTCGAGAGTGCCTACCTTATCAAAAAATTCCTAACAATGGCAAAGAATTCTTGGAGCCAAAATGAGTACAATGGTACTTTTCGTGTGCAGATCCGATATTTTGGGAGCACTCCACACTTCTTGAAGAAGTCTATCACCTTGGGAGGGCGCCAATTTCATATAGCCCGATATCCTATGCACTTAAGGTATTAATGGTGTGGCCAAAATTCATATTTAGGGCTATTTTAATATTTTTTGTAGTGTGGTGGTTGTGCAAAAAATAAATAAATTATTAAATAGTTAAATATTGAAGTTGTCAAAAAATGGAAAATTAAAAGACAAATTATATTTAATTATTTAAAAAGAAGGGTTTGTTATAAGGAGACATAATGATAATAAAAATGACTTATTTCTAGGCCCAAAAGTAAAGTTGAATTAAAAGGTCACTTGAGGCAGGAAATGGTGCCTGGGCACCCTCATGCACATGTTAATCAATTTTGGGTTTTGTCTTGTTTTGATATGATTGATGTAAATAAGGTCATTTATGACCATTTGGAATCATATTGGTTCATTTTGGAGTGTTATATGATCTTTGGTTTAAAATTGTAAAAGTTGTCATGTTGCTAAAAAGTTGTCATGCAACTTTGGAAAGGTGTCAAAAAAAATCAAGAAACAGTTACATGCAAATCAAGAAACCGTTACAAAATAGTTGGAATTGGTTGGGAATGTATAAGGACACCCTCCAAAACTCGAGTTTAGGGGGTTGGAGAAGGTTGGTGAAGAAGGGATTGAAAGAAAAGTGAAATTTGTCATGAAATGGGACTTTATTTTTCCAGTTCTTACTGTTTTTCAATCTGAGTTTTTGATGGTATGGCCATGTACGAAACAGTACGGGCCTAAAACCAATGGAAAAAGTTGAAGACATGAACCTAGTTTAATATGCTTTTGGTTTGAGTGAATTTCATTAAGTTTGTCAAAAGTTATTAAGCAATTTGGTGCAGGTCGCCTAGAACTCTGCCTAGGGTTTCCAGTTTTGGAAAAAAGGCTTCATGGACAAGGTTACCAAGTTGCATTAGAGTGCACCAAAGCATGATTGCAAGTGGAACAGTCTTTTGAAAGTGTCAAGTTGGTTTAGTTGAGTCCTTCTCTGCATCAAGAAATTAAAAGGTTATGGAAAACAATATTTTATTTTTCGGAAAAGTACAAAGAGGAGAATTGAGAAGGAAAAGTCATTCTTGGCAATTTCATTTCGAAAGTTCAATTTGGAGAGTGAGAGCAGATGTTATCTTCTGCCCTATGAAAAACCTACAGCAATATTGGTTTTGAGAACAAAAACCCTCCTGGCCAATTTACAAGTGGATTCATACAAGATTCACAAGTGTGTTTAAAGTTTGGAATTTAGAGTGATTTGGTTGAAAATCTTGAGACCATTTTCAAGTCGATGGAAAATTAGGAGATTACTGAATAAAATCATTAACCTGCAAAGAATAATCTATATTTTAATATTTATGAAAAAAAAGATCTTGCACAGCTACAGATTATTTATGATCAGCATATGTTTCTATTCACCCAGCTTGAAAAACCTCTCTACTTTTCAAGGCAAGCTGTTCAAAAGGAAGGAGGCAATGATTTAATTACTAGACACCAAGTCTTTGTTGACCAGTCACCCGACTAAGGAGGAGGAGGTGGAGCCAAATGGGAGTTGATGCTGCTGTTAGAAAAGGGTCATGGGACCCTTCATGATCTGCTGCCCCTCAATTGGGATAATATTTCTCCAAAATTGCAGGTCGCACTATGTGAAAAGGGGAATGACTGAGTGCGGTGGTCAAGTCATACTATAAGGTGGCATTTGGAGGTTGGAGTGAGGTAAGCAGCTAAACAAGCCAGCGCAGCAGCCTTAAACAAGCCAGCACAGCAGCCTTACTAAAGGCATTGAAGATAAAAAGAAAGAATCCATTGTATGCCGCAGCCCCTTTTGGTGATAAAGGAAATATTAAAGGGAATTCGCATCACATTATAGAGGCATTGGAATATAATGAGTGACAAGGAAATATTAGAAGGTTGCTGCTGAATATAAGGGGACGTGGAGCCTTCAATACTTGGAATTTTTGGAGTTTATCAAGAGGTGCAGTCTATACTGCTGTTTGGGGATGCAGCAGTCTGTAGCAGAGATTCGTGATTTCCCATGAAGTGAGCAGGCAGAAATAATGATGTTCATGGGATTCCATTATGATGTTTATAACTGCTGTCAAAAACAGAGGTTTGAAACTTCTTATTTCAGTCTACATATGCTTCAAATATACTATCATATCAGTAGTCAATTGTAATAGTATACTGAATAATTAATGACGATTTATCCATTGTGATTTCTTTATAGTATTGATGATCAAAAAAACTCTTTCCATATTTTAATATCATGGGCATTTTGTCAAACATTTGTGGAAATTTGCTTACAAATAAATAAGTATATACTATATAGTTGAAATTTTACAGCATTTCAATCAGCATTACACCAAACAATCATCAAACTCCAAAAATATTTAGCCCAGCATATTACAGCATCGACACATTGGGGACAGTAGATTGGAGCTTCATACTAGGGGAATGACTGCTGAGGCATCCGCTCTTTGCTGACTATAGTCCAGTTTTAATTGGCCATGTCAGGATCTATTTTTGGCTTCAATATAATAGTTATAAATGTTCAATAGTCAATAGGAAAGATGGTAGAGAAGACCTCAAAGGCCTTTTCTATTCCACCAATATCTAAAAAAAAAATGTATTTCATTTTGTTAAATTTAACACATAGGAACGGTCCCCAAAACCACAAATCACCAATCACAAAAAAAAACTAAATATGAATTATCTATATTAAAATATAAAAAAAATATATTAAATTTAATTTTATATAATAATAATATATATGTAATATTAAGTATATTATATATAATTTATTGTTCATTTATATATATATATATATAGTATATAAATTAATAAAATATTATCGCTTATTGTTTGTGTCACCATCCCCCATCACTCCCAAATTTTGGGGAAAAATTTGTCCTCCACGAAACCCATCCTTGCATCCCCTCATCCTCCTCAATCAGAAACTCTATGGAACACCAAAAACAAATGCTTTGTGCACTTAGATTGGAAGGTAATAGTAATTTTATGTCTTCTAGTTGAAATTGCCATTCAACCTTACTAGAATGATTTTGTGTAAGTGATTTTGTTGTTGAATATTATTTGATGAGCATTGCAGGCTTTGTATTGCAATCTTTGTTGATTTGAGTATTTGCAGCTTTGTACGTGAATCTCAAATATTTAACTCATCGTGTATTGTGTTTATTTTCAATCCAATTCAATTCATGTTGTACTCATTCTTTCTAGTTTCTACTTTTAGCTAGAAAGTGCAAGTGTTTGTTAATTGTCATAGGTTAAGTCAGAAAATTATAAAATCCTGTCTTGTCTAGAAGAGCTGTTTAGCCTTGTTCCCATGCCTGAGAACAAAAGATATAAATTTTCTTTAGTTTGTTTACCTTGCATGCTGAAAACCATAGAATTATCTTGTGCATATTGTAAAAAGCTAAAGTTCATCCCCATAGGTTCTAGGGTTTAGTTTACTTTTTAGTTACATGGGGAGCTTCCCCCTCTAACTTGAAGAAAGTTTTATCATTACACACTGTTCCATTTTGTGTTGTCGAAAGGGAACAAATTAAAATGCTAACAATGTACATATCTAGCATCAGGACTAATATTTTATTTTTGTTTGTATCATATAGGCATAATTTATTCTGCAGGTTCAAACTGCTTTTTCTGTGGAAACCAGCTAAAATCATTTTTAGTACAAGCCTCAAGGAAGCATTGCCCTAATAAGTTTAAAGGAAATCATGTACCACTAGGGAGTAAAGATCAATTGCTTTAGAATATTATACACAACTGACGTGCATCCATAACTAGCTTGGTTTTACCCTTTTTGCTAACAATAATCATCCTAGTATATGGCTGTCATACAGTTAAATGGGATATTTAAACCATAAGTAAGCCAAATTTCGTATATATTACTGCTATGATGTGATTAGCATGTTGATTACTCTGGCTTTCTAATAAATTGACATCTGCAGGTGGTCATGCACAAAGGGTTAAAGTTTTACGGTTGCCCCATCCTCTACTGTTCCAAGCAACAAAACTGCGAAATAAGCCTCTTAGATTCAAAGAGAGTGCAAAGGATGTGGAAAAGTCACATACTAAACATTCACAGATATCTTAGAGTTTGAAATTTATGAAGAGATCACAAATATAAGTACATTTCAAGATGAAATAATTGGAAAATTTATATCTATGTTTATAGATTCAGAAGAATTCCAGAAAAAATCAATAAATATAATCATATATTGAACTTTGATAGCAATTATCATTTGTTACAAACAAGAGTTTTTGCATGAATAGAAGATTTAATGTTATTTGTTAAAAACTAAAAATTGTCTTTTATAAATTACTCTCATATTGCATGTAATCCATGGGTGCAAACAACCAATAGCTCTGACTCCAGAGCATCGCAAACAAATGCAAAGAGAAGATGGCAAAACCTCGTGATGAATGTGATCACAAGTCCATGCAACTGACACTTGTGAACCCCAAAATATTCGGAAAAGTTGAATTTCATATCCATTAGGAAAAGTATTGCAATAAACATAATTTTAATTGGTACCACATCACTGTAAGAAACAATATCATGCTATTGATTAAACAGATACAATAAGAAGCATAGGTTAGTAAGGTCAGCAACTTGAATGCAAAAGAAGATTCATGCACATAGAACTGAATCAAGAAGAAGATACAAGAATTCCAATCTTTTTAAGAGGACAAGGTAAGCCTGAAAATGAATTTCATATTTATACAAATAAAGACTACTCGTGTTTCCAGTAATGGAAAGTATATCAAGATGCCAAACATAAATACTAAAACAACAAGAACTTATCAAATGTTCACTTAAAACTCACCGTTTTTTTGCTGACATAAGGCTGCAATTCAACCAGATTCTTGGTCTTTGTTACACGATTTTTCTCTGCCTCAAACTCCCTCATCGAATCCTTTCGAGAACCAGCTTGCCAAACTCTGCCAAAATTAGGCAACCAAGAGGAATCATTTGCAAAACTTGTACTAGGTATCTCTCCATTTAGCTCCCTTTCTAGCTCAGCCCTCCTCTGTTCTGCCCAAGCAGCACCAACACGTTTTGGATTCCTCATCTTCTTAAGCTTTCTTTCTTGAGTCTTTGATAGTCTCTGGATGTTTGCAGATGTTCCACCTGTACCACTAAAGATAACTTCATTTTCTCCATCCATTTTCAACCAAGGGGGAGGTGCTCCAGTATGTATATTTTCTTTCACCTCCCCAGGAAGTAGAGAAGGGGCACGAATACATGTAAGATGGTGTTCTATTCCTGAGTAAACGAAGCAAGTATATTAGCCAGGAAATCAAAACAGGCTTAACATGATTCAAAAAAAGCACAGAATTTGGCCTTCAAGCTTGATGTTGAGCTCATTAGTTGTTTAGTAATTACCCTGCTGTCCATCTTGTAAAGAGCCCTGAAAACCATTTAAACAATACCATTACCACAAAGAATTGTCAGAGTGACCTTTTCCAGTTGTTACTACAACTACTTGATTAATACACAGTAATACTACCGAATTCAAACAAGTCCTTTTTCAGTAAAGAGAAAAGCAAAAGACAGAGAGGCAACGAAAGACGAGATGAAAAATTCTGTGGACGATATGCAAAGCAATCTGCATATGGACAATTCAAACACTCGGAAAAACAAATTCCAGTAGCATGATATGAGGAATGAACTTTCTTGAAAGGCATAATGAATTCTTCTGTGTCAAGTAATAACAGTATAACTCTATCAATTGAAGGTAAAAGATGACAATGAGACTCGAGAGATTCCTTTAATTCAATTAAGAAATCAGTTATGATATAAAATGACCATGCAGAGACACATTAAGCCATGGACAGAATGTTCCCTGCTGCACAATTATTGATTCACACCACTGGTCCCAAGATGGTGGCATGGAGGGCTACCCAATAACCTAGCTAGTAAATTACCAGGTTATAAAGACCATGCAACTGGAAAAAAAGCAGCTGACTATTACACATTTACGATACACAGAGTTAGCGGAATAATACTCTTCTATTAAAACTAAACAGGTATAGTACATGTATGCAAAGAACTAGAAGGATGAAAATGACGATAAGAGAATACTCCCTAGCTGATTTGCCTAGCTAAAGTTCTTATGAATTTACACATCGACTTTAGGGGCCAAGTACAATTATACAGACAAATGCAAAAGAGACAGGTACAATCAAGAGCAGTTACAGAAAGGTTAATAACCTTAAGGGTCAACAGTTAGCCTTCCTGCTAATGTGCCAATTTGTCTTTCAGATTTATGTTGTACAGGCTGATCCTAACTTGTGCCAAATCCCTCCATGTTATCCACCAACTGGGGGAGCACCAGCTGAGGTGTGGAGTGGAATGTCAATCTATAGAGAAGATGGTGCTAGCCTCTGCAGAGCTGTTTGTGAGAGCAATCAGAATGTCAATCGAGTCCTAATTCAAATCTTTTGCCCCTTCTTTAAAACAATCACCCATATTGCATCTTCCGTTAACTACCAAAACTATGTAGAGCACAAAGATATATTGAGAGGGGGGTGTGAATTAGTATATCAACAAACTTTCACCCTCTTATCAACTTTAACTTCTAGCACAATATCAACTATGCAATATGAAACAATATGATCAAGTTGACACCAACAATTGTATTTTATGTTTTATATGAGATTACAAAGATTGTAGGCACTAGGCACCAACCTACTTGAATCGTCAATTTTATAGTTTAGTAGGTAGCAACCTACAAGGAGCAACAACCCCTTAATCTGATTTAGTAGGCACAAACCCCTAACGTTCGTAAGCACCAAACTACTAGAGGCACCAACCCCCACTTGCCAAGCACCAACTTAGCAAAAGATAATAACTTCAAGAATAATGCTCCACCTTCAATGTTGCTTCCTCAACGGATGATGGACAACACTACTCAAATATCTGTGATGTTCCAACACTCTGCTGATTTGTCTTTCACTAAGTTTGTAGGTCGGATTTTGTTTTGGTTTAATTTCTCCTTCTTGTTTACGAGTTTGTTACCAAAATATGCTAATAAGGTACCAACAAGCATATACATACTATGGAAGCTTCAAATAAACTAACTACTGAAACAACTTTGAATACATTGCTCAATTTAGTGGCCAAATATAATTTTTTCATTACAAAATAAGATACTTACAACATATAGTTTTCATCAGATTCGAAACTAAGTATTTCATAAACCATACTTTAACTTACAGCCAAACATCACTGTGAATAGTGACTTGCTACAGTACCTGCGCCCAAAGAAGTGAACACAACTCTTGAGATCCGAACTTCTCCCAACCAAATCCAACATGGGACTACCAAGGGCGCCTCTTTTTGGTGAGATTGCAGCATCTTAGAAAAGGCGTTTTTTCTTCTTTTGCTGATTGAAACCCTCATAAAAATGCAGCTGGCTGTAGCTTTCAAAAACAGCTCCAAAACACCACAAAAGCGAGCAGCTCTCGAACTAACGTGATTGAAGACTATGGCAGTCAAAACCACTCAAAAATATGCTCGAAATACCCTGCAAACAGCAACACAGGTCTCTAATTGAAGCAACAATAACAGATCAGCAACCTTACGGTGGTGTTTCACACCCTCAAGCTGCTCAGAACGAAGAACCAACCAAGCCCCACCAGGCTCACCCACTGCAAGAAATCGGGAAACCCTAGCCTCCTTCTTCCTCCAAAGCAACACTTCCAAGTTTTCAACAAACAAAATCATCTATGCATGAGAAGGGTCGAACTTTCTCTCTTCATTTATATAATTTAACATTGAAATCACTATTCATTAAAGTGAGCACTATTCACTTAAGTTATTTCTTTTTTCACTTTAGGCATGAATAGTAACAGCAAAATATAAAGTGACCCCTTCATTTTAAAGACACATGGTCCCTAGGCCGAAGATGGTGAAATAAAAGGTGAGTATCATTAATTTAAGCACAAGTATTGTGTCAAACGCCACAATTCACCCTGCCACCATACTTCGGAGATCCACATTGCAAATTGACGACCAAGTGCCCGTCCAAGAAACCCTCTATCCAAAACTATTAGCCTACGAGGGTCATTAAAATAGGCTAATCCCCCCAACTCAGATGCTCATGAAAAAGGGGACATTACAATATCCTTCTTACAAACCTGCTATAATCTTCTCTATGGATTTGTCATATATTCCTCTTCTATATCTGCATATATTTCCTTTTGAGTCTTGTCAAATCTATATATATTTGCTGGTGTATAAGATTTATCTTCAAAAATCCACACCTGAATCTGATCCGGTCACAACTTCCCTTATCACAACTCTAATCCAATCACAAATCTGATTCAAAATACAATTCTGATCCAATCACAAATCTGATTCTGTATGAAGTAAGTCATTTCTTTTCAAATCAGGTTTACACATATAAACTTTCTTCTCTCGCAAGTCTGATCACACAGTTTCCTCTACCTCAAATCTGATCCAAATCAAGTACTCTTTCTTTCACAAATCAGATCACTATTACGCTTACTCTCTTTCAACAAATGATATATAATATCTTCACAAAATATGTCTCACAATTCCTCCTAAATTTTGTTCATAAACTTACACACAATCTCCTCATAAATTTGTTCACGAAATCTTCATAGACCTGCTCATAAAATCTTCACCAATCTGCTCAGAACTCTGCTATAAATTCTCCTCAGAACTTTCTTCAGTTCTTCAAAAATTCTCTCCAATATGCTTCATTATCCCATGCTTTTATCTCCTCCTTGAAATCTGCATATTCCTCTTTTAGAACTGCATATGTCTCTTTTAGATCTGCATACACCTCTGCTTGTGTATTGACCTTTTCTTTATCACTCAACTCCACTCACTTTTCAATCCATACCATACACCCTTATTTTGCATTCTTCATGTTATTTTATATCTCTATATTTCTATGAAGAGACACAAGACTTCACTACTCTTTCTCTTCTTAATCTGCTCTTCAAATGAAATTCATTTTCGCACTTCCAACACTCTGCTGTTCTGATCTTACACACCCATCCACACTTCTCACTCAAAGATCTTCCTTCATTTCCACGTACTCACCACTTAATTCTGCTCAGAAAAATATTTCATTTGATTCACACACTTTCAAAATCCTTTTCTTTCTCTTATTATATCTTCTCAAGAGACATACTCATATCAAAGGATGTAACTCTCCACATAATTGCACCATATAATAAATAAAACACTAACCAAAAGAATCACAGCTCTTCCTTAATCACACCACTTATTAAATGATTCTTCTTCAAATATAAATCGTACCTCTTCATTAAATCTGAAGTTTCAACTTTAAAATGGATCACCCCATTTCATTTATGACTCGCTTCTCTTCATGAATAAATAGCATCCTTTCATATTAAATCGACTTTGTTTTAATAAACTGCAGTTGAATAATAAATCGTACCACATCAAGAATAAACTGTATCTTTTAGCATGCTTTAATGAAATCACATTATATCTTCCAGCGATTACTTTTAAGCAAATTTGATGATGAGATTAATTTCTATGAGATCACAAGTTTCAATCAATCTTCATCCTTTGGCTCATGATCACGTCTTTCTTAATTGCTGCTTCTTAATGCCTCTAATAATATAGATCACTACTTATCTATGCATATATTAACTGTTGTTGATTTCTTAATCGGCAATTCCTCCTTATAATGATCGCTGCTCTTTAAATGTTTATGACTGATCTTTGCTTAATTAATTTTCCTTTCTTTTAGTTGATTCCCTAACATTCTTTAATGCAATCTTTCCTTCTTGAACATTAAATCGACTTCCTTAGTTGCCATCTACCTTATTCTCCTTCATCATTGACTTATTGTCTCGCACATATTGTTTCCAATCGCTCCTAATTTCTTAATATCTATCTCATCATTTCCATCACTGCACTTGATAACTCTTCATAATTCCTTATCATTGATAACTCTATTTAATATTTTTTTCCATTCTTAATTGCTTATTTAATAAGTGATTTATGGTCTCTGGCCTTTGTCCTTCATTGTCAATCTATTTGGTTCCAATTGCATCAACCTCATACCATTTCATCAATTCATACTTGTAGTCTGATTTGCTTGGTCTTGCATGCTATCAACTTGTCGATCAATAGTGGCCTATGACCTTTTACGATTTCCTTGAGAGTACTTTGACATCAATGACAACATTTCCAACAAACTGGGCCTTTAGTTGCTGATAGTTGTGCCACTTAGCCTGAGCAATATATTATCCAACCTTGAGCACTTAGAATAACAGATGCGTGGCATGGCCGGTGCATATAGTTGCAATTGCAACAATCAATCCTTTTGGCACTGTTTGAAGATGCTCAAGATCCAAGTTTAATGGATGTTGTTGCTAGCTTGAGCAAAGGTGGAAAGTTTGGTTTGATGAGTCCCACTTTGACTACTAAATGAAGACCTAAGTATGGTGGTAGATCGGGGACAAGAACATTTTCTCCAGCTGCGCACAACATGGCATAAGGAGCAAAAAGCAAAGACTTGATCTTCAAATGTGAGGGCTAAGGCATTACATATGTAGATACAACCAAATATCATCACCCACATTGAATTTTAGACCTGTACGATGCATCTTCAAATGTGAGGGCTAAGGCATTACATATGTAGATACAACCCAATATCATCACCCACCTTGAATTTTAGACCTGTACAATGCATTGTGGCACACTTTGTGCTTCTATTGCTAGCATAAGAGGATATGTTGAACTTGTTTGGTGTGTCTCAAGAAACCCTCTATCTTTTGCTCTTTCTTATCCCATGAGCACACTCACATGCTTGTTGGGGTGCAGGAGGCAATGTCAATGGGCATGGGTAGCTGGAACCCAATACATGTTTGAAACCCATGAAACACAGTCTGCAAGGGTTTGCTCTCAATTCTAACTTCCATATGTTCAAAATTTGACTATAGCAAAACAAGCATGATTTTCATGGTGTTGTGACAATTTGCAGGTGTTAGGAGCTTGTTTTACTTGCTGAAAGAGTTCCAATATCTCCATTTGGACATGATAAACACATGCACTTGACTAGATTTAGAGGCATGAGGAGCATAAGTGCACTCTTTCGGAGCTTCACTTTTGAGGATTTCTCCTTGTGTATCTCATGCATTCAGTCTCTTTGATCTCTTTGACGGTGTGTGTTGCATTTGTTTGATTTGTTTCTATTTGTTTTCCATGTTTGTTTGCATAGTTTAATTTTCTAAATGAATTCTTAAACATATTCATTGGTCAAGTTAATTCAGTTCATGGGAATATGTATAGAGTTGACAAATTAATAAATCTGTAATTAGTAATTGTTTTGGAAGCTCTCTAAAATTTTACAGATAAAGAGGTGTCAAAGCAAGATTTGTTATCCTTGAAAAAGTGTGACTGATTAAAAAAGGCTATTCGCTGGTTATACCCGTGACTAGGTTAAGTGGAAGTGATAATTTGATTCTTTTTGGGCCTGAGATTGGTACAAGGGATTGGAATAAGACAGCAAGATCCATAGTTAAGAAGAACTGTGATTACTCGCAGGACTCACAAGTAATTGCAAGCTAAAAATGCAAACAAATAACTCGCCATATTACTCTGCCCCGAGTAATACCTAAAACTCACCATGATTTTTTTGGGAAATCTCGCCAAATATAGAGAAAAACAGCTAAACTCACAACTAGGGCAAAAATCAGCCAGCAGGTAAAAGGCCAATTTCAGGACAGATTTTTAATATCTTAAGGTTTCTTTGAGCACATTTTTGGTTGATGACATGTGGTAGATGCTTGACAACATTTCACAGGTATTTTTTGGTCCAACAGATTGGTTGGCAGCTTCTTGTGTGTTAAGGCATTCTTTGAAAGGAGGTTGTGTGTGCTGATGGTTTGGGCAACAGTTGGCTTTGTGTAACATGGTTTTAATCACCATTCGTGAATCTATTTTCACAGGTCTGTTTTTATTTTTTAATCACTATTCATGGATATGTGGGTCTGGGGTATCAAGAGTTCAAAAACTTAGACTTTGCCTACATTATTTCTTTAGGCTCAGATCTGCTGACCACTCAGATTCAGTTTAATTTCCTTCAAGTTAAATTTCTCAAATATTCTTGTATTCTAATAGCAGAACTAGTATTGTAAATTTCTCTAAGTTGGAAAGGAAAGAATGCAAGCCACATAGAAATTTCTTATCTAAGTGGATGGTAGACTGCAACAATTGTGGCAATATTGTTGTTTATGGTAACTCTTGCTGCATGAAAAATACACCAGTTTTTGGCATGACAAACATATGTAGAATTAGCTGTTTACTCTAACTAATAAAAAGTTCTTGTGTATCAAAATGGCAGTCAGGAAACAATGTAGGATATGTGCTTTAGATTCCAGACCATCATTCCGTCAGTCACGCATGTAATTTATATTATAAAAACATAATTTAAAAAAAGGGGGGGAAATGATAAGGGGTGTTCTTTTATTTGTTGTCAGAGGTAGTTACATACTCTGCCTCTTAAATTCAAATGTGATATAAACGCCACTCTTTTTCCACCAATGTATGGTAATAAATTAATAATATTATTTGCAATGTAATCTTATGGGACAGAGAAAATACATCAGATGACTCTTAAAGGAGCACAAAACCATGGACCATCATCTCTCAATCAAAACTCATTTTAAAACACATATGCTGCCATCATTAAATCATTTGTAGGAAGCAATAATAGTCCCTACAAAATAGTCCAAGAAATGATTGTCAGATTGCTGTTAAAATTTGTCAGTAAACTCACTTCTTCATGTCTTGTAAAGCTGCTCAACCAAGGTTGTTCACTACAAGCACTTGAAGTGGACACAGCATGATTTTGTGCTACACAATCTGCATGACACCGTTAGACATTGCACCTCAAACAACATTTGGATTTAACCAAACCTGCTTGTATGTACTAACAGAACAAGTGGCACAACCTTCAATATTCAAATGTGTTTAAAAAATCAATTTGTTCCCTCAAAATTAGAAAAGCATTGGCAATCTATTAAAATATACAGACCTCCAGCTGTAGCTCCAGCATGTACCAGTCTTTTCTTTGAAAGTAATTGTGTGTTGTTGCTTCGTTGAGCATGTTTCCAAAGAGGTTCCTGATTTGCTTGTATCCTTGAAGAACCCAAAAAATGGGCATCCTGAGAAGCCAGATGGGACACAGATGCTCTAATATCTCCTTGGCCAGAAAACTGAGAAATCTTATCCTTAAAATATTGTAAAGGCAGAACACTATCAGAAAGATTATTTGTTATGGTGTTTACAGAAACATTTCGGATTGTATCCTTATTTACAGAACTATGTTTGGAATGGATATTATTTATATCTTCATAGGAGCTGCCTCCTGATAGCGTAGACAGACTTTCCAAAGACCTGCAACCATATTCCCACTGCAAGTACAAGGAAAATTCAAAACATTAGTGTCTTGCAATAACACACATGATAAATCCCATGAGTATATCCAAAATTGTATTCAATTAAAATAATTCATAATTCATAATTTCATTTATCAGATCATTCATTATTCTTCGATTGGTCTGCAACTCAACTGAAATATTTTAGCCTTAAATGTGTAAATGGGATTTGTGAGCATTAGACCTTAGATATCTATGAAGAAAAGTTTAATAAAATAGATCCTTACTAAACAGAATTACTATGGCTTTTCTGTCAGTGTACATTGTCTGCCTTCAATTTTGAGAACTGCTTTCATGAGAAAGAATCCAGAAGAAGTTTTCAGACCTTTTTGATTGTAGAGCAGCTTATTCTTTGATGCAACCCAGCTCTGTGAGCCTTTTGTATTCCACATGAAATAATATTCACAATTGGAACACAGAATTAAGGTGTAAGGAATTATCACTGTTAAATGCACAATTATGAGAGATGCAAGCATGGTCACTGTGTTCCATAAATTTGGTAGGTTCATTAAACTTTGGGATTTCAGAAATGTTTGAAAAAAAATTTAAAATGTGGATTATTTAAACTTGTGCATGTCATTAAAAATAATCATAAAATCAAACATCCATAACAGGACAACTACTTAAAAATACATAAAGATTAAAATCTTCGTTCTTCCTCACATTTCAAGCTTTGATATTAAACGTTAACAGTTAAAACCGTTCACTCCATTACCATTGACAGATAACAAAATGAAAATAGAAATGGAAGCACTGATCTCTTTACATCTCATGTATCATTAGATTCTTAGAATTGCACTAACAATATTGCCATTTCTGACAAATGGCAGGAGCAACCATAGAGGAGTTCTATGATACAATATTACAAAATAGTTGTGTGATGCAGTGAACTACTCTACAAAGAGACATAAAGACAAGTGTTTAGACAGACACTTTCTTAAATATTTTACATCTTCCAAGTTTTGATTTTTCATCACATTTTGTAATTTCAATTATTTTACCAGGTCCAGTCTAAAGTAATTTGATTCACCCAAAATATTTGGGGCTCAGCACATCTATGCCAGATAAACCTGGTATGGTCATAGTCTCATAGAGCACTCTCTTAGCAATAATCAAAGATAAACTGGAATAAGCTCCTTGAGAATAATAGAATAAAGACTGGGATCTTTAGATATTATAACCAGACCATTCTCATAAGAAAATAAAAAATGGTGAAGACGAAGACTTTGAATAAAGGCTGAGAAATTTTTACTTAATGCCAACTGCTCTTTAATGTAAATTTTTCATAGAAAGATAATCTACTACACTTGGGATTATATGATGCACTATCATTTCCTACTATTTTACTTAGAAAATTGATACCTATTCTTCAAAACCTCCATATATACAATGAAATTTCAACCGCTTTAAACCCATTCATGAAGTGAAAGTGAACACAATAAAAACAGTTTGGTACACCCAAAGTTGGAAGACTCTTTGGGACTCACCGCGGACTCAGCGGACTCGGGAGTCTGCGGGAGAAACGAGTCGACTCGCCGCAGACTCGAGAGTCGAGTCCAGGAGAGTCTTGGGTCGGGACTCGCAAGTCCGACCTTAGGACTCGTGCGAGTCCTGAGGTCGGACTCAAGTCCCAACCCAGCACTCTCCTGTGCGGCTGGGCGTTAAAATAGACCAAAAACCCATGTTTTTTTCACTTTTCTCTTTCATTTTTCTTTGCTACTTTGCCAGATACAGGTCTGCAAGTTGAAGTGAGGTTGAAAGAAGCCGAGAAGATGAGCTAAGGAGATCACAATAGAGCCAAGTAAGTGATTTAGCCATTCTTTTCTTTTTTTTTCTTGAATTCAAAATCAGAAAAATCAAGAAAAATAAGCGGAAATGCTGCCAAATTTTTTTCTATTTCCCTTAATACCCTAATTCCTACTATTTGTAGCTTGGTTTTGCATTCTATTTTTTTGCAAATGTTTAAATCTCATTTATTTGCTGATTTTTTACCAAACCCTTGCTGATTTTTTTTTTTTCATGTTGAACTTCAAACAACAATGTCATCTTCAAACCCAAAGGGAACGAGAAAAGGCCCTGCATGGAAGTATGGGATACTAGGAAATAAGAAGGGTGAGGTGACATGTACCGAATGCAACAAATGGATGATAGAAGGAATAAACAGATTAAAATACCACCTTGCAAAAATACTTGAGAAAAATGTGGAGGGATGCCCTAAGTCGACTCCTGAGATTATTAGAGAGATAAAAGCCCTTCTTGCTAATCATGAGATGAAAAAAGTTGAAACACAAAAAACAAAGGATGCACTAGCAGTAGCGATGAGTGGATCCCCTTCTACACCATCTATGCCCCATGGTACTCCAAGTCCAAGCATCCGTCATCCACATTCATCTTTTGGTGAGAGTCTTGAAGGTTCTTTTTCTACTACTAGTGTTGGCTAGGGTCCTTCATCCAGAAATTACTTTATTCCACGTAATGTTCCAGGAGAACAACCTTCACTTGAAGGTACCAATTGGAATAAGGAAAAGCATCATGAAGCTAGGATGGCAGCAGCAAACTTTTGGTACTACAATAATTTACCTTTCAATCTGACGAGCAGCCCTTATTGGGTAGGTTTGGTGAATGCCCTTACAGCTGCAGGAAAGGGGTTTAAGACCCCAACAACTAAAGATTTGAGTGGGCCATTGCTAGAGGAAGCCGTAAAGAATACACGGCTTATGATTGATGAGCAAAAGAAATTTTGGCGAAGAAAAGGTTGCAGCATTTTATCTGATGGGTGGACAGATGGACGAAATAGGACTCCCCTAAAAATTTTAGTGGCCTCTAATGGTGGATTGGTGTTCCTAAAATCAATAGATGCCTCCAATGAAGTCAAAAATGTTGAGACTTTATGCAATTTATTAGGTGGGGTGATCCAGGAGGTTGGTGCTGATAATGTTGTCCAAATTATCACGGACAATGCAGTTGCAAGTAGACTACTTATGGAGAGGTATCCCACAATTGCATGGTCTCCCTATGTTGCACATTGCTTGGACTTGTTGCTAAAGGACATTGGGAAGATTGGATGGGTCAAAAGTGTGGTTGAAGATGCAAAAAGTGTTACAAAATTTATCTACAACCATACTTGGGTGCTTTCTTTGATGAGGAAATTCACAAATGGCAAGGACCTTGTGCAACCTGGAGTGACACGATTTGCTAGCCACTTCGTCACATTGCAAAGCATTCTTGGTGCCATTGCTCATCTCAAGCAAATGTTTGTGTCTAACGCTTGGAGGGAGTCCCCATTTTCCACTAGACCTAAAGGGGAGAGGATTCTAAGCATAGTTTTTGATGAGACATTCATCAAAAATGGAGAGGAGTTGATCGGGGTAAGTAACAAACACAAAAAATATAGATATATATATATATATACACATGATAATCTATTTGTTGTTTTTTTTTTGAGGGGTTAATTTTGATATAATTTAACATTTGTTTTCATTTAATTAGGTGACAAAACCTTTGGTGAGGGTTCTTTGTATGGTGGATAGAGAGGGCATGCCAATGGGTTTCATCTATGAGGCCATGAATAGGGCCAAAGAGGCCATATCACGTTACTATGGCGGCAACAAAAGGAAATATGAAATCATTTGGCGCATCATTGATCGGAGATGGACAAACCAACTCCACCAGCCGATACATGCCTTTGCCTACTTCTTGAATCCGAAGTTCTACTTCTCGAACACATTTAAGGCGGATGAGGAGGTCATGGCAGGTCTTGTCATATGCATTGATAGGATGGTGCCTACTCTTGAGCTGAGAGATAGGGTGTTTGAGGAGTTGGAGGTGAGATTTGTTACATCTTATTTATGAATTTGCAATGTTGAGTCTTGACTATCTATGAATTTTCTATATTTCATTTACTTTTTCTTTTATCTATTCAAGGTCTACAAGGGTGCAGAGGGGAAATTCTTTTCCTCACAACAAGCAATTGAAAGGAGAGGAAAACAACCACCAGGTAAAAAATGAAATTAGAAACTTGATTCTTAAATATACATTTTTTACTTTATTCTTATCTCTTAATACTTATATTTTTTAAACGTATTTTTGTAGATCTATGGTGGGAGAGACTCCATGATGAGGATATCTGGAAAATACCTCTCTAGCTAAGAGGGAGTGTTGATGTTATAGCGACGAGAGATATTTTTCTCTCTAAATTAAAATAATAAATAATTATCAAGGCAGGTCGGCCTTGTTACAAATGATATTTTTTATTTTTTATTTAGATAAAAGGAGGTCGACCTAGATGAAGAGTCACCTAGTTTGGTATATATACAAGGTGGTGTTCATTCACTAATTCATCAATTCATTCTCATTTTCTCATTCGCATTTCTCAAGGAGTTCGCACTTACCAGCAAATCGCCATTTTTAGAAGCAGATCAAATTTCAAGGAGATTCATATTCAGTTGTGTCAAGTTCGCCCTTGAGAAGGGTCTGATTTGTAAAACAGATTTCTGCTCTTATTCGGTATATATATGTGATATACTTTACTAGGTTTTTCTCCCTCGAGAAGGAGGGTTTTCCAAGGGTAATTTGTTGTGTTCCTTGTTCATTGTGTTATATTGCTGCTTATCTACATTTCTGGTCTAAAACTAACATGGTATCAGAGTGGGTTTAAGCAAGATCAGATCAGATTTGTTTAAGCAGCAAAGTCATCTACTTATCTAGGGCAGTCTGTCTAAGTATCAAAGATGGTGAACAGAGTCAAGGTCGAAGATAGGCTTGATGGTGCATCTAATTTCACCTCTTGGAAATTCAGAGTTCTTATTGCCTTAGAAGAAAATGATCTTCTAGATTTTGTGGAAAATGATGTGCCCGAGCCATCTGATGATGCTGAGAAGATTCAATGGAAGAAGAATGGCACGAAGGCTAGGAAGATCTTGATAGAATCCATGAAGGATCATCTTGTGCTGGTTATCTCCAAGATGAAGACAGCCAAAGATATGTTTGAGGATCTACAAGGATTGTATGAGATCAACAATACCAGCAAAGCCCTAGCCTTGAGACAACAGCTCCATCATATAAAAATGGCTAAAGGAGATTTAGTCATCTCCTTCTTCATGAAGATTGTTGAGTTGAGAAATCAACTATGCGCCATTGGAGATATAGTTGAAGATAGAGACCTAGTTATGTTGGCACTGAATGGTCTTCCTCAATCTTGGGAGCCCTTTATCCAAAGCATTAATGGGAGATCTAAATTGCCCGAGTTTGATCGTCTTTGAGCTGATTGCATTCAAGAGGAATCCAGATTAGCAGCAAGAGGAAATGGGCGAAGCTCTCATAATGAAGAAAATCATGCCCTTGCTGCTCAAGCTTCTAGAAGGAAAGGAAGAGAAGGGAGAAAAGGCAATTTCAAGAGGTATAGAGACAAATAATCAGATTTTGTTCTTGAACCAAAGAAGAAGAAGGACCTCTCTCACATTCAATGTTTCAGGTGTGACAAGTATGGTCACTATGCTCGAGATTGCATATTGAAACCAAAAGCAACATGCTTCTACTGCAGATGTTGATGATGTGTCACCTCAAAAAGAATCTAGAGACGACTCAGGGGGATTTCTATTCATCTCCGCTCTTTCAAGCAATGTTCCAACTGACAGTGGCACTTGGTTGATTGATAGTGGTGCTTCACGACACATTATAGGATATTGAAAGCATCTTTTAGACTTGGTAGAAAGAGAAACCAACTTGCAAGTGATAATCGGAGATGATGCTTGTTATTCCGTAAAAGGAGTTGGGACCACCTCTCTTCATCTAGATTTCGCCATCCCTCTTCATTTGAGTGATGTTTTGTTTGTACCAAGAATCAAAAGAAATCTTGTCTACATTTCAGCATTGGAGGACAAAGGGTACCAGGTTGCTTTTTCTGAAGGGAGAGTTCTCGCTTGGCTTAATAACTCTAGTATCAAATCAGCTCGTGTGATTGGTGTCCATCAAGAGAGCCTATACAGATTTTCTATTCATCCAGTTCAAGCATTATTGCACGACTCTACCAGTTTGAGTGAGCTATGGCACTGGAGACTTACTCACTTACACTTCAGAGCTCTTCCATCTATGGAGAAAATGGTTACTAGTCTACCAAAGCTCAGTCTGGAGCACAATGGCATTTGCAGAGGATGTGCACTTGGTAAGAATATCAAGAGTCCCTTTCATAGTAGTGATAGTAGATCAAAAGGAATTTTAGATCTTGTTCATTTTGATTTATGTGGTCCAATGTCTGTGGCATCCCTTAGTGGATTTTGGTATTATGTGATTTTCATTGATGACTATTCTCGAAAGACTTGGATTTATTTTTTGAAATCTAAGGAGTCTGAAGAAGTACTTGATAGATTCAAAGAATTCAAGGCTCAAGTTGAAAACATGTCCGGGAAAAGGATTAAGGTTTTAAGATCTGATAATGGAAGAGAATACACTTTTGTAGTCTTTCGTAATTTCTGTATTGAGGCAGGGATCAAGAGGGAGTTATGTGTTCCGTACAACCCTCAGCAAAATGGAGTTGCTGAAAGAAAGAACAAATCCATAGTTGAGGCACCCAAGGCTATGATTCATGATCAAGATTTACAAACTTTCCTTTGGGCAGAAGCTTCCAGAACCGCCGTGTATGTTCGGAACCGAAGCTCTCATCGAATATTGGGAAACATGACTCTTGAAGAGGCCTTCACAGGTGTGAAACCTGAGGTTAGTCATTTAAGAATTTTTGGTTGTCCTATTTATATTCATGTGCCTAAGGATAAAAGATCAAAGCTAGAACCTTCAGGCAAGAAGGGTATATTTGTGGGATACAATGAATCTTCAAAGGCCTACAGAGTCTATATTCCAGGTCAGAAACAGATTGAGATCAGTAGGGATGTCTCCTTCGAAGAGGAAGTGGCATTCAAAAAATCTAAAGGGTCTTACATGGAGATAGACAGTGAAGAGCAAGAGGCTTCTCAAGATATGGACATATCTCCTGTTCATACTCCTGACATTCCAAGGGAGTCCAATGAACCGACCGAGACTATTGATCCAGTTGATCCTATGGAACCAACTAATGGGCCTAGAGACATTGCAATAGGTCGGAAGAGGCCTCTATGGGCTTGACAAACTATGCAAGAGGCAGAACAGTATGCAGCTCCTCGAGGCACCTTTAGAGAAAGCAAGAGACCACAGAAGTTTCCAGGTTATGTGGCATTGATGAGTCACATCATTGATGTTGAGCCTTCCAGTTTTGAGGAAGCATCCAACCAATAAGTATGGAGAGATGCTATGACACAAGAATATCAGTCTATCATCAAGAATGATGTTTGGGATATTGTTCTGAGACCTGAAGGGAAATCAGTTGTGTCTTCCAAATGGCTCTTCAAAATCAAGCATGCAGCTGATGGTAGCATAGAGAAACACAAGGCAAGATTTGTGGCAAGAGGCTTCTCTCAGAAGGAGGGAATAGATTATGAGGAAACATTTGCTCATGTCGCTCGATACACTTCTATCAGGACAATTATTGCAATTGCATCCGCTAAAGGATGGAAGTTACATCAAATGGACGTAAAGACTGCATTTCTTAATGGTGTGATTGAAGAAGAAGTGTATATTGAGCAACCAGATGGTTTTGTGATTCATGGGAAGGAATCTCATGTATGCAGATTGATAAAGGCATTGTACGGCCTTAAGCAAGCACCTCGTGCATGGTATGAAAGGATTGATCGATATTTGATGAGCTTGGGATTCTCCAAGAATGATGCAGATTCCAATCTTTACTTCAAGGTAGTTGATGGTGAGGCTTTGATATTGGTTCTTTATGTTGATGATTTATTTCTCATTGGAGCAGAGTATCTCATTGTCAAATGCAAGAAAGAGTTAGCCTCCGAGTTTGAGATGAAGGATCTTGGTCTTATGCATTACTTCCTGGGACTAGAAGTGTGGCAAAGACCTAATGAGATTATTCTAAGTCAAGGGAAATACACTATAGACATCTTGAAGAGATTTGGGATGATGGATTGCAAGTCCATGTCTACACCTATGGAGACAAATTTGAAGAACTTGAGAGACTCTGCAGTTGGTTCAGATTTGGTAGATCCCACCATGTATAGACAATTGATTGGATCATTGATGTATCTAGTCAATACTAGACTAGAAATTTGTTATGCAATGAGTGCTCTCAACCAATTCATGTGTGAGCCAAGACAAATTCATCTAGTTGCAGCAAAGCATATTCTGAGATACTTGCGTGGCTCTGTGGGATATGGCTTGAGATATACTTCCTGTGAAGATCTGAAGTTACAAGGCTATACTGATTCTGATTGGGCTGGGAGTGTAACTGATAGGAAGAGCACCTCTGGATGTTGCTTCAGTTTGGGGTCTGCGATGATTTCTTGGTGCAGCAGGAAGCAGACTTCTGTGGCACTAAGCACTGCAGAGGCTGAATATATTGCAGCATGTGTGGCAGCTTGAGAAACAGTGTGGCTTCGAAAGCTCCTTGCAAGATTGTTTGGTCAAACATTGGAGTCGACTATGATTCATTGTGATAATCAAAGCTGTGTTAAGCTCTCAGTAAATCCAGTGTTTCATGATAGGACAAAGCATGTGGAGATCAAGTATCATTACATCAAAGACATGGTGTTGAGGAAAGCAATTCAACTCAAGTACATTTGCACTAATGATCAAACGACTGATATTCTCACCAAGCCTCTATCTAGAGTGAAGTTTGCACATTTTTGGGACAAGCTTGGAGTAGTGGAGAATGTCGCCCTTGCTGAGAGGGAGACTCAGCATCAGTGAGATTTGATATAATGCATATTTCTCTGAGACGGAGAAATATGAGGTGAAATCCCTCGTACATTTCTGAGACGGAGATGTGGTTCTTTCCACACATGGGAGTAGCCATGGTGGACGTCATGTTGAGAGACTCCATGACGATATCACGTTGAGAGACTCCGTGATGAACCCTTTGTACTTGTGTTTTTCCACACATGGGAGTAGCCATGGTGGACATCATGTTGAGAGACTCCATGACGACATCACGCTGAGAGACTCTGTGATGGACACTTGTACATGTGTTTCTTTCCACACATGGGAGTAGCCATGGTGGACGTCATGTTGAGAGACTCCATGACGACATCACGTTGAGAGACTCTGTGATGAACTCTAGTACATCTCTGAGACTGAGATGTAGTTTTCCACAAATGGGTGTAGCCATTGTGGGCGTCATGTCGAGAGACTCCATGATGAGGATATCTGGAAAATACCTCTCTAGCTAAGAGGGAGTGTTGATGTTATAGCAACGAGAGATATTTTTCTCTCCAAATTAAAATAATAAATAATTATCAAGGTAGGTCAGCCTTTTTACAAATGATATTTTTTATTTTTTATTTAAATAAAAGGAGGTCGACCTAGATGAAGAGTCGCCTAGTTTGGTATATATATACAAGGTGGTGTTCATTCATTAATTCATTAATTCATCAATTCATCAATTCATTCTCATTTTCTCATTCGCATTTCTCAAGAAGGAGTTCGCACTTAGCAGCAAATCGCCATTTTTAGAAGCAGATCAGATTTCAAGGAGATTTATATTCAATTGTATCAAAAAGAGATTCTCATCATTTATTGTATCAAGTTCGCCCTTGAGAAGGGTCTGATTTGTGTTGTGCTTACAGCACACACGCCCCATTCAGAACGGGGACCCTCTCTTTTTGTCGCCTTGTTGGGCCCTTTTGTTGCTGCCTCGTTTTGTGTGCCCCCCCCGTTTTGGTGTCCTAGTTGGTCAATACGCCCTTCAAAGTCTCATTTTAGGTTGACCATGTTTTGCCCCTAAAAAATTGCAAAGTCTTGGGCCTTTTCAAGCCTTCTTTGTCATTTTGCCTTTTTGGGCGTCCGTGGGACTTCCCGGGCCCGGCCCATCGGGTTTCCCTCCTGGGTTTCCTTTGCACCTTCGCCGTCCCAAACGGCTGACGGTCAACGTCCTCCCGAACCCCGAACCCCAGTGCCTCCTTTGCTGTCTACCTCACTTGTCCAAAGCTGAACGACCATGCTCCGACATCTTTCCGACCCTCGGGCTCCGATTCTCCCGCCGCCAACCTGAAATTTGAACTCACCTACCTCGTTGGCTGTCGTACCTACATTTAAGGGCTATATAAACAAGTTTCGACATGTCATTTTCACATGTCAGAAATAGTAAACAAGCACAGTGCGATCTCAGCCTTTGCTGCCCTCACGCCCGAGCTTCCGCTCTGTCGTTCTTCCAGGATTCAGCATCTCGCTTCTTCGGGCCCCCGAGGTATGACCACCGTCTGATAGTCCTTCCCTTTTCTAAAGCTTTGTGATCGAAAAATTAAACGATAAGGGAGAAATGATTAAAAACCTAATAGGGAAATGTCTGACCTTAAAAACCCACTTGCCCAAATTTTTGAAAACGTCCCTTAGAGGACCCAAAATTGAATTCAGAACCCCGTTGTCCCGCCGTTGTTCTTCGGGGCACACGACCATGCTCCCCAGGCCCAAGACTCTCTCCGGCCGCAGCGTTACCTTGGTTAAAATCGGCTCGACGACGAAGCGTCTCCCAAGTCTCAGAATCCGAAAATCCCCTTCCAATTCACCGTTTCTCAATGGCATCCTCATTTCGTTTGTCCGATCATCGGTCTCCGCTCCTCAAATTGACTTGGGTTTCCAAAAAGAAAGAAGAACGACACGTCCAAATGCTCGTCGGGTCCCGATCCCTGGACCGCCGTTCCGAATCGTTTTCAAAACAACTTTCTCCTAACGTCCTTCCAACTCCCGAACCCCAAGCTCGTAAAGTCTGCATGGGAGTTAAACCTACAAAATTCAAATTCCAAGTCGCCTTCGGACCCCGCCTACCGGACCTCCATCTTCGGGCCACCGTTGTTGTCCCGCTGTCCCGAACGGTCGTCTCACGGCATCTTTCCGGCTACCGGGTCCCAAGCATTTCCCAGCCGCTCAACATTTTAATGATGAAATGCGGAGTCCTCGCTGCATTCAAACCCCGCCTACCGGACTTTCGTCCCGCCCCCGTCGTCCTAAACAACAGAACAAACCCGTCTTTCCGGCCTCCGAGCCCCGAACCTCATTTCTCCTCCGGGATTTTTCGGGTGAAGGCAAACTATCTCCTCAGGTCTAGTCCACCAGGAAGAATTCCTCAAACTTCTGTCCATGCTTCGTCGTTTCACACGGCTATTCCTAAACGGTTTCCCGGTCTTTGCAACCCGAGCTCCCAAACAGCTTTTGGCCTCCCGGGTTCCAAACTCTGGAACTCCATCTCCGGAACGTTGTTTCTCCAAGGTTGTTTCAAACAGCCAGCCCTTGACAGCCTTCCTTCAGTTTGAGCCCGAATGCCTTAATGATGATCTAAATGGCCTCAAATTTGTAAATAGACTTCGACCCATGTGCTTAAATTTGACCTTCTTCCACATGGACCCTCCGTTATCCAAACCCAAGACCGAGAGAAGTCATCCGGGACACCCTGCCCTGTTCGCCCTTCCAAAACAGCATTTTGGAAAGGGAAGTCTGGTCCCTCCAGTCCCTGGGGTCCGAGTCATCCGTTTTCCCTCCAATGTTACTTTGATCAAGTCTTAGGTTTGAATGATAAATTGTTTAATCTAACCTTGATTTGTAGGAATTTGCTAGAGGTTGTACCCTCATACTTAATTTTGCTGACTCCCGCCTCTTTGTGCAAGATATATGGAATCTGGTGCAGAAGCTTCAGGGGCAGTCAAGGACAAAGGGAAAAGGACTGCCAAGGCTCCCCGAGGCAAGGAGGACAAAGCCCAAATGAGGTACCAATTCCAGGGAGTGCCATTGCACTCCAAAGTTACAACTAAATGGAGGGATATCACAGACACCAATATTGGGCACGTCAATATTGATGACTTCACACAAAGAGTCAGGGTAGAGCCAAAGACTGAGAACGCCAAGCTGATCAGAAGCAGCAAACTAGCTAAGGCTGTTGGCTTCCCTCCCGCCTTAGCCGCCCCCGAGCTGGTAATGGCTTGCAGGGAGGCATACCAACTTGAAACAAGGACAATTGTGGACAGAGGCGGCAACATTTCGACTGATATGTCCCCTTCAGGGATAACAAAAACCTTCCACATACCCGTCTTCGAAACCATGGAGACCCCAACTATCCGGGAATGCAAGGCGATGTGGGATGAAGATCCTTTGAGATGCAAGGTTCCTCAGGAGCTCTACCACAGTGACTTCTTCGAGGACTACCACGATCTAGTTACCCTACTGAGCGGAGTAATGGGCCTTCCTGCTGCAGCCTTCTTCCAGGAATGGATGATGTATTTCACTGAACAAATTCTCCGTGGAGAGGACACCACATTCTATTGGGGAGAGATAATCAATGATTGCTTCCATGAGCAATTCATTAACGTAAAGAAAACCTCCAAATTCTACATGACATCCTACTTGGTATACTCGCTTGCCGATCGGCGGTATTATAGTGGGTTGTCCACAATGCCCAATGAGATGCCAGGAAGAGAGCTCAAACCATATGACAAGTACCCTCAGCTACGGTACAGAAATTTCAAGAGGGATTACTGTAGGGTAAACGATGCGTTTATCGCTGCATCATCAGACTGCTTGGAGGTGATTTTGAGAGAAGAATCTCTCACAATGCTAGGGCCCTCCTCAAACATTACGCCTTCTTATTCATCCAGTATCCCAAGTTCACCTACATTCGCGCCCAGGGATTCTCCGAAAGGCCGAATAAGCTACCCCGGTACCCTAATGACCGAATCATATTATTGGAACTATCTTGGCAGCTGCGACATATACACAACATCCTAAGCAGTAAGCATCTGGCGGGGACCCCTTATCCCCTCACACTCGGCCAAGGGATGTATGAACTTTATACTTCCCAATGCGCGGGCAATTCAGAGAAGGAGCTGGTTGAGTACCACTTCAGGCCACATACAGCCAAATCGGGGATGGACCCATATGGCCACATCAGGAAGGCAATTGGATAGGAATACGCCCACCTCCACCATATTGAGGATTTTTGGGCCAATTGCAAAGATGATTTTGAAGTACGGGTAAGGCACTATATGCGTATGACCGCATACTTTGTAAAAAGGGTGAACCTGTTTCCGATGCCAAATCAACTGGAAGAAGAAGAGAGCACCGTGATCGACCCAAGATACAGTGCTATTGCGAATTTACCACTGCCTTTAATTGATTGGAACGAGCAAGAGGTTGATGACCTCGACATTCTCACCAAGCCCGTTGAGGCTCGAACAAAGGCGTGGATCGATGGGCAGGTTGCCCATTTGAAGCAACAGGGAGTCACCTTGACATTCAAAGGGCTCGAGAGTGAACCCAGTGGTTCTGATGGTGGCGCAACTGCTGCTACAACTAGAGAAACATCTAAGTCCCCATCGTCTGTTCGGTCAAAGAAGAGAAAGGAGGTTGACGAGCAGCAACCCAACCCGAAAGTGTATGCTCGAAAGGCCTCAGAGAGTGAACCTCCCAAAAAACATAGAAGAACGGACAGCATCACTGAAATGCCAGTAATACCAGAGGATCCACTCCACGAGGGGGAGGAGATGGAAGCTAATCCGCCAAGATCTCTGCCTGCTTCATTTGTCGCTGCCACCGCTGTTGCTATTGCTACCGCCTCGCCTATCCCACATGCAATAGTTGCATCCTCCCCGCCTGCGGTGCACATCACTGTTCACCTCACCTCTACTTCTCCCGTCGCGCAGGTCGTATCAGTGGATTCATCCTCCGCCACTACCTCGCCAATTTCTTCATCCTCCATGTCTCCTCCCTTTTCTCTTCCAACTACCGCCGCTACTACTGCATTGCCTTCCCTCGCTCTCCCAGAATCCTTCGTAAAATATATGCAGAAAGTGTCGACTGAACTTTCGGGAATGTTTGCAAATCCAATGGTGCAAGCTGTAATTGCCCAAGCAATGGTTAACACCCCGGTTCCTCCTCCTACTAAGCCACCCAATATGGAGGCTACGATGCAAATCTCTGATGAGTTGGAACGACAACAGCTGGAGGCAGCAAGGAGGCTGGAAGAGGAGGCAGGTGATTATCATGAACATCCTATGTATGAGCATCGAGTAATCGACGAGGTCGCCTATGAGTCCTCTGGTGATGACAACGAGGATCTAGGCACAAATATAATTCAAGAAACAGCTGATTCGGAGCTTGACGCCGAGTGGACCAAACAACTCAAGGAGATTGAAGACAAAGAGGCTGAAAGGCATCCTATGGTTGAAGAAAGAGTTGCAGCTCCGGAGGTAGAAGGTGATAAGTCTCCAGTGGATGGGCATGACCGTGCCCCTGAGCATGATGAAGAAACATCCTCTCATGAAGATAGACAGGAAGATAGGCCCGAGGAATGCGGGCATGATCAGGATGAGGAAGAAAAGGATGTTGAAGGGTAGGACCACCCTGATGAATGACTACCCACCAAATCTCCCATCAAGCGCATGGTGTTCATTCAAGACTCCGATGAGGAAAGGGAAGACAGAAGGATTGAGCAGAAGGCCCTCAATGACAAGGCCATTGAACTCAAGGTAGAGGACAGCAAGGATCAACATGAATCACCCAAGGAAGGGTCCTCGATGCCCGACTGGTTGGAAAGGCAGCTGGAAAAGAGGACTCCCACTCTGAAGGACCCGAAAGCAAGACTCGAGGCAATATTGGCTAGAGCTCAGATTGGTACCAAGAAAGAGAAAAAGCCTAGAATTAGATCAAGAGTAATGATGGATGCCTCTGGATCCAGTGCAGTGCAGATAGCCACACCGGTGGTTGGAGAACAGGGAATAGGCTACAACGTCTCCACCATCGACTTGGGAGTGGCCACCAAAGAGCAGAAGGTTGACCATCTCTAGGAATCAGTCGCCACAGTGGTGCACCTCATTCAGCAGGATAAAGTTTCGAAGGAGGAACTTAAGGCAAGGTGGTTGATTTAACAGCCTATATCCAACAATGCTCGTCCACAGAGGAACAGCCAACCACATCCTCGGCCCTGCCATAGTTGTTGTCTGAAGAGCAGATTAACAAGCTGGAGAAAAGAAAGAACTTGGACAAGACCATGGAAAACTGGTTCCGACAGGTCTTGGATATTGGGAATACAGGTATCAATCTGGTTGTCCGAACAGCGAACAAGTTCTTGGAAGTACAAACGTCTCTTGAAGGTACGAGGCGAATCTGCATTGAGTTCCCTAAGAAGTATGGGGCTGCTTACCCAAAAATCGAGGCTATCCTCAAGTTGCCAAGTGAGATTTGGGAAAAGGACTTTGCCTTCAAGGACGATGACCATTGGTTGATGGATGTGTGGAAACGAGACTTCGATCACCGGAAGGAAAGGCTAGAACAGGTACTTGAGCGAGTAAATCCGGATGTTGAATGGGCCAAGGAGGCCAGAGGGGATTGCTTCCGATACCTGAAGCTAATGACGGGGTATGAAGTGCCCGCTGTCAGGATCAATCCAAAAAGTATAAAGCCTCACTTCCGAAAGAGGATGGAAGATGGGATGTCAGCCGAGATTACTACAGATTTTATAAGCTTTGTTGCCCGAGCTTTCGCCCAATCCGAACTATTCAGAGACCACGTTGTCAAGTATGAGGACTGGGAAAAGCTTGTTAACAATTCCAAAGAATGGAGCTACCAAGTGCTGAGATCCGACATCATTGAGGTCGACAAAATCCGACCGGAAATCTTGAGGTTCATGGAGTATGCAACTTTGAAGAAGCAAGAAGACAACCCTGTTATTGATGAAGAATTTCTAAAGGAATAGCTGCAGCAAAGAGCAATCAGCAAAAGGACGAAAATGCTACAGTGCCGCCACTAGAAGACAAAACAGAGATATGGACAAAATGTATTTTTAAAATGTAATATATTGGGGGGTAGGTAGAACCCTAGTTTACAGTGAATTGTGGCCACACAAATGTAAATCAGTTTTGGCCACATGTTCTACTTTTTGGACACTATAAATAGGGGGTCTCCTCTCATTTTCAAAGGGAGTTGAGTTGTTGTAAAGACATACTGCAGAAATTGCAATAGAAATACATTGATCTTGGTGCATTTCTAGATTTCTTCTCATGTTTCATGATTCTTCTCTCATAAGTTAAAGATTTAGTTAGATTTACTCCGCTGTTCTAGTTTCCTTTCAGTCAACTTTGGTAGATTTAGTAATGTTGTTCTTGATTGTGAAGATTTTTGTTGTGTAGATGTTTTTCTTGTCCATACTTATGGTCATTTTCTGCTGGTAGATGGTTGTGCAAAGTTAGTCTGGACTTTGATTTTTAAAGCTTCCTTTAAAACTTTATCTTTGTTCATGCATATGTGTGGTGAATGAATGATAAAACATTTGCAGTCCTTAGAGGATAGCATAGGTTTCATGATATTGTGAAATTTTTGGTTAAGTGAAATTCTATTTTAAGGAAACTGTCCACAGTAGAAGCCTCCATGATCGCATTGGTAGTTGTAGGTCCAGGAACCCTCTCTCTTCCCTACTCTTTTTTCTTTTCTTTTTTAATAAATAACCTATACTAAGGTTCATTGCACATTGTAAAGCCAAAACTTAAAATAGGAATGGAGTTCAAAAATGTTGTTTGAACCTGCAACAAAGTACAGTAATTTCCCATCCTGAGAACTCTATTCATAGATCCAATTCTCTTCTAGCTTAACCCACATAAATTTGCCCTGTGATTACCAGCAAAATCACATCAACATCAATTGAGATATTTCATGCAAGTCATGACCTGACACCCGAGAGACCTTGGGGTAATTTTCAGCAACTTGTTGAATATTTCCTTTCAAGAGAGGTGATGCACCTACGCATTGCTTGTGTTGAGAAAGTGT